>JARJLF010000811.1:0-130917 GCA_029378395.1 Mycena leptocephala
AAATTCTGGTCAATCATCAGTGGCGATCACCCATCGTGATGTCTGCAGATGCAAATTCTGGTCAATCGCCAGTCACAATCACCCATTCTCTTATCCGCAGATACAAATTCTGGTCAATCGCCAGTGACGATCACCCATCGTGATGTCCGCAGATGCAAATTATGGTCCGCAGACCCAAATTGCCAGTGGGGATCACCTATCCTCATGTCTGCAGATACAAATTCTGGTCAATCACCAGTGACGATTGCCCATCGTCATTGTCCGCAGATACGAATTCTGGTCAATTGCCCGTGAAGATTACCCATCGTCATGTGCGCAGAAACAAATTCTGGTCAATTGCCAGTGACGATCACCCATCGTGATGTCCGCAGATGCAAATTATGGTCTGCAGACCCAAATCGCCAGTGGGGATCACCTATCCTCATGTCCGCAGATACAAATTCTGGTCAATCACCAGTGACGATTGCCCATCGTCATGTCCGCAGAAACAAATTCTGGTCAATCCCCAGTGACGATCACCCATCCTCGTGTCCGCAGATACAAATTCTGGTCAATCGCCAGTGGCGATCACCCATCGTGATGTCTGCAGATGCAAATTATGGTCTGCAGACCCACATCGCCAGTGGGGATCACCCATCCTCGTATCCGCAGATGCAAATTCTGGTCAATCGTCAGTGAAGATTACCCATCATCATGTCCGCAGCTACAAATTCTGGTCAATCGCCAGTCACGATCACCCATTCTCTTGTCTGCAGATACAAATTCTGGTCAATCGCCAGTGAAGATTACCCATCGTCATGTCTGCAGAAACAAATTCTGGTCAATTGCCACTCACGATCACCCATTCTCTTGTCCGCAGATACAAATTCTGGTCAATCGCCAGTGACGATTGCCCATCGTCATGTCCAGGGATGCAAATTATTGTTCGCAGACCCACATCGGCAGAGGGAATAGCCATCCCCTTGTCGGCAGATGTAAATCATGGTTCAATATAATATATTTGCTTCACATTGCTGATCGACAATCTGCTGACGATGATCTGCAGACCATCTGCGGATCATCTGCAGACCATCGCCAGTTCAGTTTAATGGCATTGGAAACCTCAAGTTTTTTTCCCAGTTTAAGAGGCCATTAAACGAGAATACATACTTCTCATTTAATCTTCCTCTAAATCTGATTCAAAATTCAAAATATCGACAGCCATATCGATGGGCTTTATACTTGAGGTATTGTTACTCATTTCAAGACCCTTTATTCCTTATTTTTTAGATTGCATTTCATGGTCAGCAAAGCGTGCAGCGATACTTGAAGTTTGACGGACATTTATTTGGACTTTGATACATTAGATTTAAGATCAGATTTGGTTGAGTACCAAATCAGACATATAAAATTCACTTTTCGGCTAATTTATATATAATAGCATATTTTGAAAAGCGCGTAGCTAATTAAAATGCCCTTTTAATTGAGGAGCCGGCGCTGTGACTTGAGTCCGAGTACGTTTTGAATAACGTTAATTGAGATTCACGGGACAAGCACTGATTGAGAGGATGTCCAACTACGTATGCTGTGATGTGAGTGGCTACATTTTCCCTCTCCTCATTGTCACTTTGGCCTCAGAAGTGAATCTGTCAGGAGTTCTTAATATTAAATCTCTGACAGAGGACACAAGAAATGGGACAGAAAGAACCTGATTCGAAGACTCACCATGCTATGTAAATCCTAGCATATCCAGGTGCACACTTCGACTCCAGGATGGCCAGGGCTACTCTCCGTATGGCACTGGTTACAGTCCACGCTACCACTGGGAGCAGGTGCTCCTGCGGCTGGGGTCAGCACGAAGGCGAAGGCGGCGAGGACGAGGGTGAGAGGTACGGAGCGCATTGCGCCGCGGGGACCGGTGAGTTAAGAGCGGCAGTGCGGGCGGTGGTGATGGAGGATTCTGAAGCGTTGGCTAATGAAGCCTTTTTATACGCCAATCGCCAAGGCAGTGACGGTGAAAGGAAGTGGCTTTGCAAGACCCCAACTGCGCAGCGGGATGACGATATCTTTTATATTATACAGGTTGTGAGCCCGGGTAGCTATAGATGGCCCTGAATAGGCCTTGTTCCTGGGCCGTGATGAAGAATGAAGAATGAATTGGTTTACGGAACTTGGCCCCCGCTGAGCCAGACTTGGCGCGGATTTATATCACGGACGGTCAGAGGGAAAATAGATCTGTACTATGGCGGGTGACCTGGAATGGGATCGAGTACGCATCGAAAATGCTTCCGTTTCTGCGAACGACAAGCCAAGCACTGCCCGTCCCAACTGGTGCCGCCAAATGGACGCAGTATCTCATTTTAAATTCAATATGGTTGCGCTGTACATTTGCATGTATGACCCAAGGATATCGGGAGCAGTCCGAGGGAACGCAAATCTGGACGATCTCTGCGAGCGACAACTGCCATAATCACCACATCTCAGCCACTCTACTGTATGTTGGGCCTCTCAACCCTGTGTCTGACGATGTAAAAAACCTGAAGCACAAAGTTTGATTGTGATTTCGAACGATGTCATGCACATGCGGTTGCCCCACGTGACTGCCCAAAAGGAGCGATTGTGTGGGCTGCTAAAATGAGAACAGAAAACCTGGCTCAACATTCCTGTGTGAATGTATTAAAACACTGTTCCCAAATATTTTGAGAAATTTCGGTTGAGAAATAGAGTACGAGTTCCCGAATTGATGTGGCTCGACAATCCCATCAATCTTTGATCATTTTTGGAACTATGCCAGGACCCTGATTATCCCTTTGGAGGCCAGGTCCCGAAAATCTCGAATCCCCCAATTTTGGCCGACAGGTTTCGTCGAAATTTTGCTGATATTGGGCCGACACGGAACCGGCCGAGGCTGCCAAAAAGGGTAACTTTGTTCCCACGGCCAAAATGCCGATTTTTTCTCCCCAACTGTTTTTTTGCAGCATTAGCGACCGATCTGAGCAACTGGGCGCCAAAATAGCCACAAATAGCCACTTAAATGTGTCTTCGCCTCCAAATTCTGACTGACCAGTCGGTATCATCATCTTTTGGCCGAACTGGACCTAGGATTTGGGGTGCCGGGAGCCAAATTTTGGCCGACCAAACCTAGGTTTCCGGCCAAAATCTCAAAATTTTGGCCGACACCGGCCTGGTGTCCAAAGGGATAATCAGGGGTCCTACTATGCCCACTTTACAACACGTAATTGTGAGCGCTCGTGATGCACATCAGAATTGCCGAGAAATCACGACTGTCACCCGCTATAAATTAACATTTTTTCCCGGATTTGGTGATGACGTGGTTGGTCACGAGCGAGTCACGCGCGGTGCTCCTTGCCAAAACCTGATCAGTGATTATCTCGAGCTCGACTGGCTTTGGATACCAGCTGGGCTTTCAAGTTCCACCGTTGCTTTAATCCGACTGCATCGGATTTGTCCTGGTTGTCCGAGTATTTGCTGTCGAACTTGGATTTGAATCGGCCGGCCAAGATGCCCGTGGATCTCCAAGACTGAATGTCGACGTGATGCTTGAGATCTTACATTCCACTGATGTGTATACGGCCGTCTGTATGACTCGGGTGAGTCCTACGAAGTGTAACAGAGGCCTTATTTTCATACATTTCAGGTCAACCGGCATTTTCGCGCGATTGCACTCACTAAAAACCTCTGGATATCGTTCGCACGAGATTTTGTGTCTCAACCTATACCTTCCGTTCCTACCCTCGACTCTGAATTGCTCCCGCAATATTCGACTGGGACCTCATCGATTTCGTCAAGGTCCGCGTCGATTTCATCAAGGTCCGCAGGTGGAGGCATAACCTGCAGAAGACGTTTTTGAGCAATGCCAAGGCTTTGCCCAAGGAGGAGGTGCGTCTTCGTTCTTCCCCTCTTGTGTGTGGTGCGATGCTGATCAGTGGGACTACAGGAGATGCCCCTCATGAATGATTTGTTCACAACCGTGGA
The DNA here is from genome assembly GCA_029378395.1 of Mycena leptocephala. NCBI lineage: Eukaryota > Fungi > Basidiomycota > Agaricomycetes > Agaricales > Mycenaceae > Mycena > Mycena leptocephala. Next base: position 3,976 of record JARJLF010000811.1, read on the forward strand.
GGGATACCAGGTATGACTGTCGAGCATCTCATGGTGCATCCCGTTCGCTCCTCCCCCTTACTACCTCGGCTTTGATTTATTCGTATTCTGACTGATATCCCCCCGCGCAGTTCACAAAATCCAAAGTGATGCGCCACATCCACCTCCTCAAGCCGGCGCAGGTTCCACGCGACGACGAGTTCAAGTTCCGTGACCGTGCCAAGGCGCTCGTCGACAAATGGCATGGGACTCCTCAATGCCAACGTAAAAATGAACTACGTAGTGAGTTATCACAAAGTTTTGAATGAGCGCATTGATGATTTGTTGTAGGCGCCGAATGTGAACGCAAGCGCCAACAATGGTGAATGAAACAGGGGCGAAAATTACATACTCCCTGCACCGACGACGTCCAGCTCACGCCGGCCTGAAACTGCCGCTTTCTTGAATGTTCTCCTCTCTCAACGCGTTGGCGTCGCTCTCGCTGTTTACTGTACTGTTTATCGTCCACTTTCCTCCCTATCCATATCCTCCCCAAGTTGCCCTGTGTACGCTCCCGGTATACAGCACGAGAAATGCTTTCGTCCTTCCTAAATTTTACTCGCAATGAAAGGTATGCTGTCCACTGACTGGTGCGAAAAGAAAACGGAAGAAATCATTGCGAGCCCAGTGTTTGATCCGAAAAAATTGTCTTATAGGCGAAGATCACCTCTCAATTCACCAAAGAGTTTATTCAGTCTAATGATACTCTGTAGAGGGGTCATGAGGCGGCATCTAGATTTTCATAGATTCACATTAAATTGCGTCTCCTTTGGGGATCCTGTTTGATGGAGTCCTGACAGGTGCCTCAGCAAGTTACTCAACATCGATGTCAAAAGTCAAATTCAACCTCGGCCTTTAGGCCTACCCTAACCCGGGTGCGTCGCATGCGAGCCCAGCGCTAGGCGCTTCATGTTGCCAAAGGAGCTTGGTTTTTTCAATGCCGGTGGTCCCAGGCATCCTTCTCTGTACCCAGATTCTATATTCCCTCATCTACGCCGCAGCTCTGATGCATGCGACCCAATATCCCCTTCGACCGACCTTCTTCTCCCCAGGACCACAAATTGCTGCCAGACTTGGAATGCCGTGGTTGACTCGGACCGACGTCGCACCATTCCGCTGCCCAGCTCGAGCCTCGCGCCCCCAAATCTCTCTCTCGCTTCTTCTCCACATGATGCTTCCATCCTGCGCGATATTCTTTCACCGATGTCTCTCATCTCGTGTACCAGAGCCGCCCATTCCGCGTGCTCACGTTCCATCCAGCCCTTCCGTATGGTTTCACTCCCCTGCCCGATACCTATCGTGTGGCGCCCCCCCGGAAAACTCTTTCCTACGGTGCCTTGCTGCCGCCCGCCGTCCCACCGCTCTCGCACTCCGTGCACCCCAAATTTCCTCCCGCCTGCATCTCCCTCCCACAGCTCCAAGGAATCGTTCTCCAAGGTGCAACTGATCCTCGTCTTGCTTCCCATTTCCACCAGTAAACGACGTCCTGCAGGGTTTGATTCGAAACCTTCCCGGCGCGCTGACTCCCAACGTGCTCTTTCCTCCACGACACCTTGGCGATACCACCATGGATTTACACACGCCGCTCCAATGATTCACATGGCCGTGTTCGTCGTTCCCTCCCAATCACCGGCCTAGTCCACAGCACTCGCGTGGCTCTACCCTGGTGTGCCGTGTATCGTGCCATAATCGTCCTCATATCAGCCCCATGGCAGTGAGCGCTTTATTTGAAGAGTTTGTGGCTCGCTGACTTCCAGCGCAGAAATTCGTTTCTTTTTTCGGGATGGTCGATGCCCACCTGACGACGAGGTAAGTTGTTTATGGTTCTCAACCGCAGCGAATATCTCCTCACTTAATCTTCAGGGAATTCCCGTATCATTTTCGCCTCGCGCGCGCGTCGTTCTGTGTCACTGGTCTCTATTCACGAGTAGTGGTGTAATCCGCGAGCAATTGGGTCATCATGCTCGCTCTGAACCCAAGGTAAGTTGTTCTCTATGTACAAACCAATCTCCTGAACATTCCGGGGCGAATTTGTCTTGCATTTACAATCCAGAATACGATACAGTTGTGCAAGGGGCGTTGCTGATGAATAGCGAATCTACAATAGAAGAGAAGGGCTAGTTCATTGAGACCGAGTTCTATTCATAACTCGAGTAGGAGGATACACACCGATGTTTGAAGAGCGAGGGACCAGCGTGTTCGTGTGGGGTGCAAAAGGACGGAATTTATTAGTTAACGTGCTCACACTGCATTCAGACCCCCCCATAGGCACAGATGTGCCCACCTTCACTGATCCCCGCCTACGGACTGCCCACCCAAGCTGATGTTGGTCTACCCTAATAGGCATCGGCCGACGTTGGTCTAGCATCCCTACCGAGGCAAAGCCTGCCCACCTTGGTAGATCTTCGCCGACAGTGGTGTGTCTATCTTGGCCAACCTTGGTCAACCTTGGCCGACCTGGGTCTAGGTTGGTGTTGGTTGGAATGGCTGGACGGGTACAAACCATGTCAGATTTTGAATTTGGCTAACTAGGCTTAGCTAGGCTCATCAGCCCACATGAGTCTATGTGTGCCTAATCCAGTGGGAATACCTAGACCAACCTTGGCAGGGATGGGCAGGTGGATGGGCAGATGGATGGGCAAGGGTCAGCACACTGGTCTGCCTACAAATCTGCCTATCAGGATCTGGCAGACCTGTGCCTACGGGGGGGTCTGAATGCAGTGTCAGGGAGGCTAACAATACGGCTTGGGCAGGGAACTGTGCATCTTTGGCTTGTCAGTTCAATATGAGTCTTACAGGATCTTTCTGACACCGTGATGCAATTCTCTTTCACAAGGCAGCACAGGGTCATCGAGTCGTCTCTGAAGAACTGGAATAGCTGTTCAAATATTCAAAGCTTGGCTAAAATCAAACCGTGTAACTACTTCGTACACGGATATGGCAGCAGCCTCGGTGGTGAAAGACGAGATGTGGCGTCTGGTCGAGGTACGTGGGGTCCCCACACCCCTGCCAAAATCAGGCGGGAGTGTCGGGTCAACTAGCAAATCGTTCTGCGTTGCCATAGTTTCGTGACTGAAGAGATATGGCCCCGGTGATGGTTCATATCAAATCAACTCAAATAAACGACGCCGCCCGCAGGGTTAGAATGGTCAGGTGCACATCCCGCAGCATGTCGGAAGTCTGCCCCTGGCGAGTGATGTGCATGGAGAGTTGGCGCATTCAAATCTGGGGGCAACCTTGATTTTGGACCAAATGCAGTTGTGGTCCTGTCGGTTCCTTTGATGAAGAGTTTACTCAAGCAACTGGTAGATTCTGATTGGAACAAATATCCGGCGAGCAGGAGAGACAGGAGCCTGCAGATGTTATTCGTAATCTTTGGGGAGACCCCACACAGCCACACTGCTTATGTGTTGCAGTGTTTGGCGGCTTCTGATTATTCCCGGCATCACCTTTTTTGATGCGGCTTGGCCGTTCCCATTGCCGTCAGTACAAATCAACGGCAGGGCCTTCTATGATGTTGCGGGAGACATCTCGTGGTGTGCGCTTTGTGGAAGCCTTCGTAGAAGAAGAGGGAAAAATCTGGCGAGGAGCGAGGATGATTCGGAGTGAATCACACCAAACACGATCCCAACAAGAGCCTCCATCACAAACGGGAGGAAGCTGCCTGCGAGCGCTTCACCCACCGAGTAAGGCCTGGATCCCCAAAATAGATGTGCCCTCACCCAGCCCCTCCTCCTCTGCCCAGCGGAGGATCGAGCTGCGCCTATATACTAAGGGCGCCAAGCGCTCGGACTACTTCAAGTTAGTCCTCCGCGTTCGAAATTCATGAAACCTCGGCGTCCGCATTTCTGCCTACCACACACCGAAGAGCGTTTACATTCGGACCGACGCACCTTCCACTTTTCCGTGTCGACGTGGTCGACGTGGTCGAATTTTGAGCAAGAATAAAAGGGGGGTGCTCCAACAATCATCCTGCCATCAATGTGTGACCTGCCATGTTCGTGTTCCCAACACGCTACTCCGAGTTCTGGAGACACGCAAACGGGGGGCGCAATTTACTTTATTTACGACTGACCCCAGCCATTTTCAGCCTGTTTTACTCTATAAATGGCCGCGTCGGCGAAGATTGAATTGGTGATGGTGGAGGGTGGATCAATTTAGTTGCGATAAGATGGCAATGGGCGCGTTCAAATCCTAAGCATCATAAAACAAAATATCCATTACGCCGCAAAGATGGAAGAGAGGACATCGGACGCACGGCAGAAGCGACGGGTTGGGCGTATGTGTTTCCTGCATCGGTAAACTCGGCATACAAGCAGCTGTGCAGCGCGGGCGACGCAGAATCGTAATCGTCGAGATAAATCAATCGTTTGAGAACGTCGCTGGCGGGGGATCAACTTTACAAGGATTGCTAATGGAAGAGACATACGCAGGAAATCGGGATGGTGGCCAACTGTTGCTGCATCAGGATCTGGATCGAAAGCCAAGTGATGGGGGACCGGGTGCTGATCATAACAGCGAACACCCGGCCTTGTGGTGTGCTGAGTTCCTCAATCCCAGCCAATGTATACAACCCAGAGCTATAACACACCCCTTCCCTCCCATTCCTGGCCCCAATGTCGTCCTCAGCTCAACCGCTCCCTGTCCTCCTGGCCACGAGCATATTTCGAGTGTCTACGGCGACCGCCTTCCAATGTTTTTGACCATTTGTATGCATTGGATCCTCGCCGAATGTGAGGGCAGGGACTGCAACATGACATTTGGCAAGTTCGAGGGTGGCGACTTCCATCGCCGCCAGGCCGCTGAATGAGGCCAGATATCAAGTAGGTTTAGTGAGGGTTGGCGAAGAGTATTGCCTCTTCTTCTGGGGTTGGTTCTTTGGCGGTGAAAGCGACTAGAACGGGACGGAGACAGTGACAGGGACCGTAGTGCTCACCCTCGACGGTCAGCATCGCCCGCCACGTATTGAAAAGACGAGTGAAGTGGGGCCTGAGGCAGCCGCGTGAACAGGAAATCTGGAGTGTACACGCCCAAGTCGATCCCAGTAAGTGCATCGTAGGCAGCCGGGAAATGGTGTTGGCGCTAGCGATCGGTGACGGGGAAGCGTTCGACACGATGTAAAAGAAAAAGACGCAGAACAAAAATCACGGATGTAAGCTAGATTCCCAAAGGAGACGAGGATGGAGGGAATGAATTACATCCGACAGAGAGAGTGCAGGTTACAAGGAGCAACGCCGCACTCGATGGGTGCAGTAAGAACAGCGCCGCTCTTCATCCTGCAAAAGAGATGCTATGTTCGTGGAGGCAGTGATCACGGCGCCTGAGCGAATTGGTGGCGGGAACGCGTTTCGTGCATAGAGTGTCAGTTCCACGCCCGCACCGGGATCATTCACCCAGGAGTATTTTGGACGGGGGAGGATTGGCGCACACCCCACAGCGAAAAGTGAATATATGGAGACACTGGAAGTAAGAATCAAGAAGATTATTGATAAGGATGGACACGGGTATACCCGCGGGTACCTTCGGGCGTACCCGTACTCGGACCCGCAAAAACCGTACCCGTGTATGAGTCGGGTCTAAAACCCGTACGGGTTACCCGCGGGTCCCCAAACCCGTCGGGTATACCCGCGGAATTTCCAGCATAAATAATATTTTACTGTCAAATACGGTGCGGTAAAATGTAGACTACTCGACAATCTCACTTTCATTTCTCGAGCTATCTGCCTCGTCCAGGGCCAAAATGCACTTGCACTTCTTTGGGCTGCATGCTGCTATCAAGTTGTTTATCCGGAGCAAGTCGCGTTGCCCTGAGACCCCAAACAAAGCAGGCGGCGGAAAGAGGTGGCGGACATGTGGTTGCGGGTGAAGTGCAGCAGATGGCGCCCGTGCGAGAAAACACGCTCGACTACGACAGAAGTAGCTTCCGGATGCGAATTTTTCTGCCTGCTTATGTGTGGAAAAAAAAAAACTTTTTGGCGCTCAAAAACCCGCGGGTACACGGATCGGGTACTCGGGTTGAGCACGGGTCTAGGGTGCTGTTTATAATTCTTCTGGAATTAAAAACCTGTTTACAAACCCGTATTGTAAACAGGGCTGTTTATAAACCACCACTAAAAAATTAGCTCACTGTCTCCAAAACAGTATTTTCTCGCACACACCCGCAGTTTCGGTGTGTAGGACCACTTGCACAAGGTCAGAGACTGTCGATCGGCGGGCAACATATGCTCCCGTGAAATCATGAAGTTCGCTCTTTGAATCAAGCCGACCCTGGGAAATGGAATGGTCGAGATGGCCGATGAGGTTCGTTTGTGTGCCGCCTACAATTCAACTACAACTATTGACTGTAATAGGTGCTCTGGAGGTTGTCAGAGGCGAAGATACCTGAGTCTTATTTGAGGATATTTTGCTGGATGACATAATTAAAAACCGGCCGTCTGGCCAGATCCATTTAAAAACCGGTTTATAAACATGTTTACATACCGGGATAATAAACAGCACCCTACACGGGTCTGAAATCAAGACCCGTACCCGTACCCGCCCACACCCGCGGGTGTACCCGCGACCCGTGTCCATCCTTAAAGATTAATGAATGACGACGTGCGGAGATGGACAAGTGACGAGTTAAAAGGGCAGGACGGGGAAGCGAAGATGGGAAACCTGGGATCGAATGCTGTGCAGAACAGGGAGAGTGTACTAAGCAGTCTTCCGCACAAGGGGCACCCACCGGAAGATGCCGGGACACAGCCTCATAGGGTAGGGAGGGTCTGGGACACCTTATTTCACTTTTCGGAATTTGTTCAGAACATTCTAAAAATGTGTTTGAGAGGATCAGAAAAAAATCAAATTTTTTGAGGGGTGCTGGTGGGTCAAAGCATTGATGAAAATAATGTTTGGATCGAGCCGAAGCCATTGCCGATAGTGCCGAATGCTTCGCGAAGTCTCTGGTTAGGATTAAAAAAACATTTTAAAATGCTGACTTATGTGGGAAATTACCAAATTTGGGTGTGGTTGTGCTCGGCTAATAGGTAGGTAGGGTCCAGCGGCCGTTAATTCACTTTTCCGACCCTGTGTGGAAAATTTTAAGGCTGGGTGCTTGCCAATGACTCGCACCTGCTATTCCCAAACGTGGCACTAGGGGACTGGAATTTTGTTGAAGATCCATTAGACAGAAGCTCGGGTTGTGCAGACTTGGTCCCTGAAAGCTTTAAGATACTCAAAGACCTATTTAATCTACAAGATGGATGGCGTGCTACCTTTCCTGACTCACGAGATTATACCTGTTACCAGAAACGTTCCAACAGACACACAAATGAAACACATGATTCTCACTCCCGTCTGGATCGAATCTGCGTGGTCAACCGTGATTTTAATCTGTATAGAGGCTGGGACATTAAACACTGTGCTGTCAAAAGCGACCATCGCCTAGTTGTGACTCAATTAACCTGCAGACCAGACGAGAAACCAGGCCACGGACGATGGAGCCTTCCATTTTACCTACTGAAGTCAAAAAAATTTATGAATCGAGTCCAGGCTTTAGCCGCACAACTACTGAAGGATGTTGAGCGCTTACAACTCTCTGATGGCGACGATTATGAAAAATTCAAACACTATGGGCAAAATTTAAATCTGATGTGACGAGAACAAACGTATATGAGAAAGTCTCTCAAAGTCTCCGGAGACTTTGGGAGACTCGGGAGACTCGGGAGACTTTGGGAGACATTTCCCACGGGCTAATTATATAAGTAAACCTGGATTGATCCGCCTACCCAATCCGGATATGTCACATAGTGTTAGCCCATCGAGTCCCCGCCTAGTCCCAACGACAACGTACAAGCTCGTCGTTGACCCCTCAGAGCTCCCGCCAACGGGGCTCCGCCTTTCCTCCCTCCAAATGGCTCGAAGACCTGTGTCACTGGGCTCGCTCACCGCCGTCTCACGCGCTCGAATGAATTGACCCGACGTTGGTGATGCCTGCACCTTCACAGCCACCTCTTCCCATGCCTCTGCTGTCCTGGCCGCGTCCTTTCCCCGCCCCGACCTCGCAGAGGCCACCCGCAAGCCAGTCGTGCTCAAGGCTACCCTGCCCTTATGGTACTTGCGGCCACCGCGGCTCTCGCCGGCGTCAAGAAATCCCCCGCTATGGACGAGCTCATCGCCGAGTACTGTCGGAAATGGATGGCCGCTGGCTCGGGCCGCCACGCGCTCCCCGCCGCATCCCGGAAGCGCAAGTCCCCCACGACGGCAATGTTGTGGTCCCGCCAAGCCTCAAGACATCCCAGTCAGCGCTGCTCGCACGCCCAACTACCCCGCTGTTGCCACGCTCGTCCTCGCCGCGGTCGTCAACATCACCCATCATTGAACGGTCCTCACCGCCGCCATCGCTCTCGTCATCCCGCAAATCTTCCTCGGCGACGCAAGGCGGGGCCGGAGTCCGGACGAACGACATCGCCTTGTCCATTCTAACGCTGTCTTTGAGCCCGGGAACCTGAGGAGCTGAAGGATTTCGTCCATGGAGGACATCGTGATGCGCGTAGCCCGAGGGTATTCTCAGATTTTAGGCGGCGGGTTAGTGGTAAATGACTTCGAAGAGGTCTCGGATGCGAGGCTAAATAGATAATTAATTGTTTTTTATGCTTATATAACTTGTCTCCGAAGTCTCCCAAAGTCTCCCAAGTCTCGCACTCTTGGTAGACTTTCTGAGCCACGGTTTTTCTGGATGTGACGGTGTGGGGAAAATATTACTCTCGATTCATAACAGATGAAATTACCCGCCAAGTACGGCTCTGGAAAACACAACTCACTATCGTGTTGCATGATGAGGAATTATCACAGGACGACCGAGCACTGGCAGCATATTTACTGGAGAAGAAAATTACCGACTCCCTGCGATAACAGTCGGAAAGAAAAGCAGCATTATCAGAAGCTCGATACGACGTTGAAGGCGAAACACTTCACACCAAATCTTGGACAACGTCCGCAATGGGATATCACCCAAAAGATTCTATCCACGAATTCAAAATTGAAGAGAATACTTCGCGTTTGCCCCGGTATGAATCACGTCCAAAAAATATGGCCAAGATGACCAGAGACTATCACGACTCCATCCAACGCAAGGACCTTCCAGACGAATATGGAAGAATAATGGCGACTGAGATTACACTGGAACAATGTAATGTTCGTTTGACCGAATCTAATTTCAAAGAGATGGACAAAGATTTGGAGACTGAAGATATTGATGAAGCACTTAGACTATCAAATAATGGCAAGGCCCCAGGCCTTGACGGCTTGCCATATGAATTTTACAAAATCCTCGATATCGTATTTCAGGAGAACAAAGACTCTGATCGCGTAACTTTCGATGTATTGGGTTTCCTAACCAAACTGTATAGGGATATCGAAACATACGGTATTGCAGTGAGTTCCAATTTTAATGCAGGATGGTTATGCCCGGTCTTCAAGAAGGGTGATAAATCTCTGATCAGTAACTATAGACCGATCACCCTCTTGAACTGCGACTACAAATTAATGACAAAGTCTTACTCCTTGCGCCTAATGAATGTAGCACCTTCTCTTGTGCATCCCAAACCAAGCAGGTTTCATGAGAGGAAGGAGAATCGAGGACCAAGTAAAATTAGCGAAATTCCTGCTTAACTATGCCGAACCTGCTGAGGAAGATGGAATAATTGTTGCATTTGACCAAGAGAAGGCCTACGACCGAATCAACCATTCATATATGTTACGAGTGCTCGAACATATGGGTTTCCCACCAAAATTCCGAAAACAATCGAAAATTTCTACACCAACGCAGAGACAGTAGTAATGATCAACGGCGAAATGAGTGTCCCTTTCATTGTGACACGAGGAGTCCGACAAGGTGATCCTCTTTCGTGTCTATTATTTAACCTAGCCCTTGCTTGATACGTAATTCAGGTCTCAAAGGCATCACAATACCCGGAAAGGATGAAAATCTGGTTGTCTCACTTTTTGCCGATGACACAACTGTTTACTTGTCCTCCAAGGACTCACTTGAATTTCTTTGGCAAATTCTACGCCTATGGTGTGCAGCCTCTACGGCAAATTCAACCAGCACAAAACCGTTTTACTGCCTTTTGGCCGAGTTTCCTACCGTGAAAAAGTGCTCCGAGAGCGACGGATAAATGACGACTCACAGATTGGTAGCATTGAACCCAACTTAGTAATTATGGGTGATGGACAAACTTGCTGAATACTCGGAGCATGGACTGGAAACGCTGTAGACTATATTACCCCGTGGCCGTCAGTTCTCGAAAAAATTACGAGTGACCTTGAGCAGTGGAAATTAACAAAACCGAGCCTCGAAGGAAAGCGTCATATCATCAACATGACCATCGGAGGTTGTACACAATACTTGACAAGAGTTCAAGGGATTCCAGAAGACATTGAAGATGATCTGATTAAATTGCACCATACTTTCCTATGGGATGGCAAAAGAGCCAGAGTGTCCCATGATACGATGATCCTGGACACAGCCGAAGGTGGAAACCAGCTTCTGGACATCCCTGCCCGTAATGAAGCGATTTATCTGTGGAACTTACAGTCTTTTTTGGAAATACTGGTGAGCCAGAATTTTCATTCCGGTCTGAGAAAAGGTCGATTTGAGGGGGTCTTCCCAATAAGGCTAAATCAGGTGGGCAACGGCGTTTCTACCTTATCGGACCGGATGATCCGTTGTCAAGCCGAGACAAAGCGTCAGCCAAACAGGTTCAAACCTCTTCTCTCCTTGAGTCCTTGACCACCGCATATCGTGCCGCGACGCGTTTTATATGCTTCAACTTCCACAGGCCCCTCAGTCAGGTCTAAACAGTGGCTGAATCCGATTCCGCTCCCCTGGAAGCCGATTCTGCGGCCCAAAAAATGATCCTCAAACTTCATTTCTTGGTCGCGCAGACGCGGCTGCAGGGTGTGCGATTCGGTGTCTCCAAGCTCCTCCTGCGATTTTAGTGGTGTTACCTCGGACCCTACGACGCTCCGCAGGCTCATGGCGCGGAACATCGCTTTTGAGCTTACCGAGAGCGTAACGTAGCGATTTCGGTCCCAGCCTGCTTTTGAAGATGACAGGACTACTGAGACGCAAGCACCTGCGTTTTAGTTTAGACGCAGGTGCCCTTTTCAATGTCTCGAGGATCTCTGCATCCTCAACGCCACCGAGGCTGTTTCTGCGCTATTTTCGCAGATCGCGCGCATGAATCCAGCCGACGAGCCCATCTTCTTGGCCCATGCATGCTTCTGCTAAACAATCTGAATTCAGTGGCAATGGGGTGACAGGCCTCGAAGGCATCCCGCATTCCTTGTGAACGACGGCTCATCATCATTAGAGAGCTTGCGCAAAAGCCGCACAAGCCGCATGCGGCTTTTGGGGATTGCGCGAAGCCGCATGCGGAAATCAGACCTGAGGTTACTGAGAAACCAAGTCAGTGGAGAGATATTTGGGTTGACAGCTGTAAGAGGTTAGGAATAACTTATAGCTTATTCCTCCGAGTGAACAGGTCCAAGTTCTATATATTAGAATAAGGTGCGCACGGGGAGGGTCAAGCTTCAGTTGCCCATCCCGTCGCGCTGTCAAGACTATATACTACACACGAAGTGAATGATGTATCTGATCGTAACTAAGTAAACACATGAATAAAGTAAGTAAGTACCCGGGTTGAGCCGGGTATACGCATATAGGTATAATTACCCCTAACAACAGCCAAGTCCTGGTGAGTGAAAAAATTGCATTACTGCTGCAACTGCTCTGTGCAGGACGCGAAAAGTGTGCGAAATCTGAGTGGAGCCGGAGTGATGGCTGGACAAACTGCTTCCCCAGCTCGCGCATGGACCAGATAGTAATTTGGATGAACACAATACAGTGTCACAGAGACCTGAGAGTGTAATGAACTCACGAAATCATGCAGCAAACCCAGGAAAAACCCGATAATTTTGCAACAGTACCTGGCGGTATGATATATCATGTACTCTCCCGAGAGACCAGACGTGTTATATCCAGGACTCTCGTTGAGAGACGCAGATGATATATCACACGAGAGACACGTACCTTTTGGGTAGTAGTGCCTGATACCGTTGGCACAGGGGAGCTCGTCGCGCCCGGCGATGTCGACGATGTATCGTGTTGTTTGCCAAAACCATGAGGGCGCGCTGACCTAATCACCCAAATCGGGAAATCCTCTGCTTTGACACCTCCAAACTGAGGGCGCCCTGCTGGCCACAACTCCACCCCAATGAGGCTACAAAGCGAGGTATATAAGGATAGTATATGTATCTACAATATTTGTACAACGGGGCCGTTCCCGCGGCGTGAATAATACATAGATCTAATCCGAAAGCCATCCGCCTGGTGCTGCCGCTCCATTGCCAGAGTCCTCCTCCTCAGCTTCATCCTCGTCGTCGTCGGCGCTTATGGCGGCGTATTCCGCGCGGGCCATCTCCAGGAACGCCGGCACGTCCTTCCACAGCTCCTGAAAGCGTTTCGACAGCCCCTCCATGCATCCAGCCTGCTTCTGCGCATATGCTGCATGCCCCTCACGCAACGCAGCCTCTGGCTGCATATCGGCGCGCAACGCCTCCAAGGTGCGCCACCAACGGGCATGCCAGTCCAGGAAGTCGACAACGCGGCGCATTTCTTCTTCCAAGAGGTCGACCTCTTCCCTGTAACGCATCCCCCTCGCACGCGTCTTCGCCCACTCGATGCGTAAAGCTGTCAAGATCCATTAGCTCTGCAGGACGTCGCACAATCAAGCAACTTACATTCGTTATGAAGGGCGTCTGTGGCTTCACCCGACGCCACCTGCGATATCCAGATCCAGGACATCGGTCTCTTCTCCTCCGCCTTTCGCTCTGCCTCCCGCGCCTCCGCCTCTGCATCCAGCTTCCGCTTCTTCCTCTTTCCCCCCTTCTGCCGCTCTTCATCCCCAAACGCTTTGCTGGGCCTCGGTCGTACGTCGTCAGCATTCAGCACCAGCAGGTGCTGCTTCCACTCGTCTATCCCCAGCATCCCGCCCAGCGACACCAGCGCTGTGCGGGCAACGCGGTACTCGTCCTCTGCGTGTGTGAGTCGCGCGCCAATCGCCTTGGACCTGGTCGCTGACCGCGTCTTCGCCCTCACTCCATTCAGCGACTTGTCCATGTACTTGTATTCCTGCGTGCGGATGATGAGCAGGCTGCGGATCTCCTTCAGCGCCCCGAACGCCTGCCCCTTGCGCAGCTTATATTCATATTCGAGCAGGCCCGTGTCGCACTCCACGCGCCGGGCAATTGCCGACGGAAGCCAGAGCTTCATGTCTTGCGCCCGGATCCCCGGCATCGCCTGCGTCGCCGACACTCGTTTGCGTTCCGTGTCCTCACGGTCGCGAAGTAGGGCGACCTCGGGGATAAATAGCTGTTGGACAGCCATCCACGCGTCGATCTTGCGACGCAGCTTCGTCTCGCGCTCGATGCGCCTTCGCCCTTGGTCTACAGTCTCGTGTGCTCCGACGTGCTTCACATGAGTCGCCAAGGCTCGCCTGTTCAGAGAACGTCAGCGGTATAACATATTGAGAAAAGAAACGCACTGCTGCTCCTCCAGCTTCAGCCCCATCGACAGCATCTCCGTGTCGTGCATATCGCCGCGAACACGGAGATGCTCGACGTCCTCCGCCGCGATCTCTGCCAGGTAACGCCTCACCTCCTTCAGTGTCTTCTCGTCTGACTGCTTCGACTCGAACGGGTTGGGGTTCCTGGCATCCTCCTCCCATTTCACAGCAATATCGGTCCACGCCTCAATAACCTCTGGACCCATCGACGTCTCCATGTCGACCCACGCCTCCCGCGTATCGAGCATTAGGGGGGTATTTTTTTGAATTCGTTCCAGGAGCACACGCCCTATAAATGAGAGCAGCCCGTTAGCGCTGGCGTTCTCTTCGAATGCGAATCACTTACCCAGGCCAACGATCTTCTTCCAGTTCCAGTCCTGGAAGTGGATATCCAGCGCGTCGCGCCGAGCTCCTGGCCCTGAGACGCTGGTGCTATTCGCTAGGCGGTTCGCATCCGCCCAACCACGCTCAGGCGCCTCGCCGTCCGTCCGTCCGACAAATGGGGTGAGGTTGAACGAGTAGAGGAGGTTGCAGAGCTCGATGTGCGCCGGCAGGTGGAACTTCGGTACGAGAAACACCAAAAACTTCTCGCCATCCCTGAATTGGATTTCGGAGTCGAAAATCTGCATGCGCTCCTTGATGTTCTTGTGCCACTGGCACGCGATATCGTAGGACACATACAGTCGCTTCAGCGGAGTACGGGCGAGGCTCATGAAAAACATATAGTCCATATTCAGGTACCTAGAATGAGTCGTCAGTAAACGCAAGAGTTGGAGAATATCACGACGTACCGCTCCCCCTTTTGCAAGTCGCCCACGCCGCTAGGCCGCTTCATGTTGTGCCGAGCGCAGTCGACGGTCCCTACGCCCGATGACGCCGTACCGAGCGACTCTCGGTCTGGCTTATCGACCGCGTCGTGCGCAACGCAGGTGCTCCGCTGCAAGTGGGGTGTAAAGTTAGGTTAGTCGCACTCAGGGTATTGACGGTACTCACCTCCTGCTTTTGATCCCAGTGTACCCCCAAATGCGCCATGTATCTCTTCACCTCCCCGAAGAACGACCACCCATTCCCTAGTCCCGGGTCCTTCTCCTCGCTGGACACGTCCCTTCGCTTCAGGCGGAAATTGGCATCTATCGCGAGGAATAACGCATAAAGAAACCTTGGGGCAGGGCGTGTCAGCTTACGTGGGACAAACCGAGCCTTAACGTACTGCTTGTCGAAGGGAACATTCTCCCACCCTGTGGGGAGGTTCTTGCCGGGCTGCGGACACGCTGGGCAAAGGAGCGCGCACTCCCCTTCTTTTGTCGCCCCGATCCGATCCTCGGCAGGATCATGTCCGCGCCCAGCGCGCTTGAGCAGATGGAGATTCTGCCACTGGCGCGTCATCCTCAAGAACTCCTCATAGCGCTCCTGAAAGACGGTGAGGATTGGGATGAGCAATCAGAAACAGGTGCTTACGCGCGAGGGCTCTAAGCCCGTGTTGTCAGTCTCCCGCGCCAGGCTGTTATAAAACTCGTACGCCGAGCACTTGGACTCCAAAGCCATCAAGTTGAAGCGGTCCAAGGCTGCAAACGTCGCTGCTGAGCGCGGATTCGTTCCTGTGGCAGGGTAGAGGCGCATCCGAAGGAGCTGGATTGGGCGCGGCTTCGACCGACTGCAATTGCAGTAGTCAAGCCCAACCTCATCGATGGTGTGGGAGTTGACGACGACGAAGTCGTCGCCGGCGGCGGCCGCGGGATTGGGACAAGGGTCCCCAAGTGAGTGACCGAGTTGTATGTGAAGCCCCAGCGACTTGAGGGTGCAGCGCTTGAAAAAACTGCCGTTCCACATCTGGGGTTTCATCAGCCCCTGAACGCTACGAACGACCACCACAGGCACGTACCTCAATGTGATGTAGGGGCATACGACGATGTACATCGACTATGCATGCGTCACAGTACAGGCATGGGTGGATGCAGTCGGTACACCGGAAAACGGTGTCCGTGGCCGCACACCGCTCGCCAGCGCAGGACCGTTGATCGATATGGTCACCGCGGCCGTCTTGACGAATGAGTTCGTCAAGGAACGTCTCCCGATCGAGGCGTGCCCATTGCTCATTCGGGTCATCCTGCCACGGTCTTGTCAGCGCCAGTACAATTTTACTGAGAGCACATACCGATGGTCGGGCCTGTCGAGGACCCTTCTCCATACCAGACCCATACTCCGCGTCAAACGCCGCGAAATCCGAGTCAGGCTCCCATTTCTGAGATGTTTCCGAGTCAAACTCAGGTTGCGCAAAGTCCGGATTAAGCACGACTGGGGTGTTTTTTTTGGATGGGGAAGCTGGGATTGGGACGGTTGAGAAGGTCGACCGGATGCGTCCATCCCTCGCGACAGAGATTGCCTCGTCGGGAACCTGCTCTACCCGCTCGAAGCCCGTGCGCGGGACGTAGTTTTCATTGGAGTCGTCACTCCCACTCCCGTCTGCGAGGTCGTCCTCGTCGATGGTGGCTAGAGCTTTGCGTTTGCCCATTGCCGAGCAGAGAGGCTTGAGGCAGAAGAGAGTCGAAATTACATTGTTGCGTGAAATTCGTGAACGACGCGTATGGGTGGTTTGACAGGTTTGTGATGCATCTTTGATTCCAAACAACGCGATATCTGATCAACAGATTATCTCGGCGCTCATTCTAGCGCCGCTGCTTTCAGCTTGCACCCAAGACGGGATGGTTTATGACTTATAACCAGGAAGTTAACTGATATAGCCAATACCTTTGTCTCGTATGAATGTTTTTACTCTTCAAAACGTTCAAATGATTAATAATATACTGAATGAATTTAGAAGTTCGCGGTGGCGGTGCTTTCAGTCCTTGTTCTCTCCCCAATGGCGCACTCTGGTAAGTGCTCCCGCTCACTCATATCTCTGCCGCCACTAACAACGTTTAGGTCTCGAGTTGATAGCCAACAAGCCTTCGCCTCCTCCCAAGTTTTACAAGACGCCCGGCCTTCCCAAACCCAAACGTTTGAGACGCTTCTGGTGCGTTTTTAGCGTTTCCATGCGGCTGCCCGGACTAATCGATCCAAGCATGCAAGCAGGGGAACGCTGGACGTCTTTGGACTGGTTGCTCTCCCCCTCCACTGGAACCAACGCCGCCTCATTGTTAGCTACGACATCGCCTGTCAGTATCGCCACCCTCCCACACAACAACTGCTCGAAGACGAACGTGCTATCCAGTCCTTTTAGCACTCTACTATATCCTATATCTCTTCAAATACAATCCCTTTTCATCCTTTATCTGATGTGTGCATTCACCCTTCAAGAACTATTACAACAGATCTCAATGACTACTGTAAGCTACGGGTGTCGGCATAACGAGCAAACGAATGCGCCCGAGGGAACGTCAACCCATCCCACTCGTGGTCCACTCTGCTGGGATCCCAGTCCGGATAATCGGCTGCAATGGCGGCCTCCTCGTCGTCGTGCGGGACTGGGCGACCCGTAATGTCTTGGTGGCAAGAAGGACACCCCCAGTCCGTTTCCAGCAACACGCGAATGCAGACATAGCAGTTGCTATGTCCGCAGGCATACCTACCCGACTGGTTAATGCGACATCGTGAGGATACCAAAAAGAACTCACAAAACCGGGTGAGATTTCAGATTGTGACACAGATTGCACGTTTGCTCGATCCTCGGCCGACTAATCCACATGGGACGGGCATCGTCTAGGTAAAGGTCGTCCTCGGTGAGCGGGTTTCTCTGCGCCGGACGGTGACCCTTCATTGGGATGACGCGAATCCCGAGCGGGCGTGGAGCGAGCATGACCCGACCAAGTACCTCCCGCTCCAACGCAGTGCGCCGGTCAATCCCTTCACGCCTGCGACGGTCCTGCTCCGCCTTCAAGTCTTGGGCAGCGTCCTGCTCTCCCTGCCATCTACCCCAATCCGTCACCTGCTGCAAGATCTCGATCTGTGCCAGCATCTGCTCATAGCCAGCATCTTCAATGATTGCGGCGCGCTGCTTCAGAATGAGGTGTATGCGGGCACGCCGTTCTGCATCGCTATGGGGGCCTGCAAGATCCTGGATAATCTCCGATGGTGGTCCTTTGAAAATCAGTCGCGCTGCGTAAGATGTTAGTTCCTCATTGAGAACTGCATTTCTAAAGGCATGTACTTGGAGGATTATCGCCCTGTTGAGCAAAGAGGCGAATCTTACGCGACGGAGGGACGCTCATAGATGGACAATGGGCAAAAAGTCAGGCTGAGACAAAAAAAAATGTACATTCCCGAGACACACGACCGACATCAAGAATATCAAGATCGAGATCTACTTACGATCTCCAAAAACGGCAAGGCGATATGCAGCAAGCTCATCCACCTTCGACAACAGCCCCACGGCCCATTCAGCCCGCGCACCCGGCTCCCCATCAAACTCTCGCTTCTTAGCCGCCCCTCCCTTTGTCGCAAGTAAGGTTTTGGCGCCTTGAAAACCATAGGCGGCCCATCGAAACAGCTCGCCAGCCGCGTACTGCGTCATCGAATACCGAGTCTCTCCTTTTTGGATGGCGGTATTGCTGTGCGTGACAGAGGCGGACGGGATGATCATGGAGGAGCCGGAGGGGAATTCGATCAAAAGATTCAGCTGCTTGAGGTACATGTGACCGCCTTTTTTGTAATCGTAGTCGCCGGCAGCTGTAGCCGGGCACATGCCATGGGGCAGGTTGAGCATATCTTCGTGGTCGGTCGTAACCACATCAGGCCCGAGATTCCACGTAGCCGCGGGGAAAACAGAGTTGGTGAAGAGCTGCTCGAGCTTTGGATCGTTTTCGTATATAGCTCGCAATACATCGCACATATATTTGTATAGCTTCGGGAAATAGCGGGCGAGGCCGCCTAGAATCATTAGCTGGCATTCGGAGATATGGTTTAGCGGATGTACTTACTTGACTGAAATCCTATTATCCGCCGAATGCTCCGATTCCGTCTAAAAATCTCTATCAGCCGCCGATACGGCTTGGAGTGGGCGAGGTTGCCCGGTTTCTAGTGTGGTTTCAGACGGTGTAAGGCGCGTCTGTTAGAATAACTCACCTTCTGCCCGGGCCCTTTCGTGACGCCGCTCCCCAGGCTATAGTATACCCCGCGGCGATGCCGAAGGTGCTTCCTCCTCAAGATGCCGCGGCGCAACGCACGCCGGCGCACCACCTCCATAACCCTTGCCATTTCTTGTATGACGGCATCCCAATCGTCCGCCTCAGGTTGTCCGAGGAGCACAAGCGCGATTCGTCCGTCCGCGTCGACAATTAGCTTGGGATTGCTGTAAGTGATTTTCTTAATCCATCTAATGCAGGTAGAACAAAAGAATGCACGCACTGCCCTTCCCATTGAACCAACTCCACACCAGCAGCAAGCAGCTCGTCCCGCGTATGAACTTGCGGCTGCGTCACGCGAGCTTTCTTGGCTGGATGTGGTCCTGTCCAGGTGCCGCTGGGTAGGTCGGCCACTTGGAATGCGGCATGGTGGGGGGGATGCTCGCGATGCTCCTGGCAGTGTTTGAGTTGGGGGATAGGACCAAATCGATTCTCCTGCGCCTTCGAGACCCGCGCGCGCTTACGGCGCGCCTTTTTTCCTTGAGCGGCACGACGTTTGTGACCCGGGCGCGAATCTGCGGGCAGCACCGGTGAGGGCGGGGCGTCTGACAGCGGAGAGGACGACCGTGAGGTTGCAATAGAGCTTGGAGTCTCGGGGCGAGAGAGCGGGGTAATAGGACGCGAAAGTGGTGTAGGAGCACGAGACAAAACCGGATCTTCGTCTTCCCAATCGTCGTCCCCATCAGCGCCTTCGTCGAGAGTGGCGGCACGCTGGTCGGCGGCAACAATGGCGGCGCGGATGACCGGTGCAAGCGAGACTTTAGCCCGAAAGATGTCGATGTTGCCATTGGAGGGCCCCAGGTCGAGCAGATCAAGCTCAAACGGTGAGAATTGCATTCCACGGCGTGTGGTTCGCGCCATCACCACGGAATCGCCTGTAGGATAAATATCAGCCACTTGCCACTCTGAAAAACGGGTGGAAACGCGTGCCACTGCACCCCAGATGAATTGTCGGCACCAGACCTCCGTAGAGCCTGTGGTAAGTCCCAGCGTGCCGTGTGGTGACCAACGCTGGGGCCAAAGGGCATAGAGCGCTAATAAAAACAACTAACCTCGATGCTACGTGGCTTGATGACGGCGGTGGTAAAGAGAAAGGTAAAATTGGGGAGTGAAAGCGGGTCAAACGGCATATGTCACTGGAGTCACAAAGCGTGACAGGGTCGCTTATGCCAGCATGAGTATGTCACCCTTTTGCTTTCCACTTCATTTTGGGGCCACTAATGCTAAACCTGAGTAGGCAAAATCCTTTGCAGCTGGAAACCCTTGTCCTCAACGTTGGGTTGGGATCTGAAGCCCGGGTTCGTATGAGGATCCTAAAAGTAGGGGCTTTACTCGCCCACATCTTCATTGATTTTTCCACTCGCAAAGATTTTCAGGACGGGGACGTCTAACCAATTAACAGTGGCTTCTTTAGATCCGGCCTCCCAGCTCCATGCAAGCGGGAAATGAGGATCACATGAGGATTCTGAAAGTACGTGGTTTACACGTCAAATTCCTGCTTAATCTTTGCACCCAGATCGGTTTTCTGGAACTAGAGACCTAACCGATGAAAAATTGGTGCTTAAATCGGGCCTCCACCCACACGCTCGCGGGAAATGGCCGGAAACGGCCGCGCGACTGTCGTTGCTGTAACGACGCTCACATTGTCGCAGATCGCTGCGGGTTCAGGCTGAACATGCGTGAGTACCTAAGGAAGATTATACTGCAGATTTGGAGCCATACGAGAACTCCGGCGAGCAGAAATATGAAGTCGTATGAGGATTCTGAAGGTAGGTAGTTTTTATGCCCAATTTCTCGTCCCTTTTTCCAGTCTCAGCTGTTCCCGGGAAGCAGATATCGAACCAATAAATAATTGCTACTTGGATCTGGCCTGCAGCAAGATTCTCAGGGGAAATTTCACGAAGCAGACCGTACCACGTTTCTTTATGTAGACGTGCTTGCATCACACGAATAAATTTTAAATTTTTGCTGGACACGCGGAAGTACCGGAGGAAGAACATATTAAAATTTTGGAGCCATCGGAAGATTCTGGAGGTTAGGGAGAAAATAATACCATCGCCATTGTAGCGATCACGGTTCCAAAATAGGCTGTGCCTATTCTGGACAATTCTTGTCAAGTCTCTTCCATCCATGATCTCATCTCGCTCGCCCTATTCCTCTGTCACCTCGGAACAAGACACTCGCGATGAAGAACGCTACCAAGCCAGACGGCATGCCGACAATCTGTGCGTGTCTTGGCTTCCTCAATCTTATGGAGGGCTGAGCCACCCGCTTGCTCAGTAAACAGATGAGGCGGGAGATCGCCCGCCTCCACCGCCAACGCGAGCTCGCACAGCTCGCTGCTGTCCAAATCAAACGAGATCAGTGGAAGGCTGCATCTGCTCGCTACTATGAGCGTCATCCCGAGGTGAAGGAGAAAAAGCGGCAGAAAATGGCGGAGCAGCGGTGCGTGTATAGCTGACTCTACCAATGTCGACCTCATTCGGAAAAAATGCTACCTAGCGCGGCTAAGAAACTGGCCAAACGTCGTTGGGACCCGCCCAAGATACCCAAGAAGACCAAATCCTTCGGCGTTGTCCCCGACGCACGCACGCTGTCTGCTCAGCCGCGAACCCGGTAGGTTGGTCACCATGAGTATCAACGTCGGTCCACAACCCTTTCTCGACAGGCAGCAGCAGCAGCTGGGGGAATTCGCAGAGCGCCCGGATATCGACCTCAGTCCTGACGAGCATGACTGGCTCGCTGCCTCCGTATACGAGTGCGGCTACGTTACCTACCACCCTCCAAAAAATTCTGACACTTTTTTTTTTACAGAGATTTATTTGCAGGGTCATTCAACGCGGACGCTCATCCAGACTCGCGTTCAGAGGAGTAAGTCCTCCTTTCATATTCAAATTCTACATCGTACATAGCTGACGACTTAAAATCCCCAGGGGTTCCTCGGACGACTTGACCAATCCACGCACTCAAACCCTCCCTGGCCGAGTCCCCGGCCCCGAGCAGGCGGCAGCAGAGTCGCTCCTTTTTTGAGCGCCGAACTCTCTGACGCGCCCGCCGCCATTCCTCTGCCAGATCTGTCCCCTGCTCCTTCGCGGTAAATTACTCGTGATTGAATTTATTTTGGTTGCTGATATGTTCGGGGTAGGCAGCAACCGGAAGCCGAACCAGGCTCACACGGGCGACGCATGGTGGAAGACACATGGGGTGTGCTAGCTCCGGATTATGACAGCAGGTGCGCGTGTATTTCTTTTCATGATGCACGCAGCTCGGCTGATGCTTGCGAAATCCAGCGACAACGACTAACTAAGAGAGAACAAGAGAACAATCTACATACACGGCTTGTAATAGTTTTTTAAAAATTCAACTGCAGAGGGTTCCAGTCCAAAAGTCTTGAAACAGGCAGCAACACAAGATCAAATCATTGAAATCAAAGGCGAAGATCGGCGTTGAGCAACGCAGGATCAATCGAAGACGAGGATCAGTGTTGAGACGCGAACGTGGGAGGCGCATATCTCCCTGGGATGAGCCGTCTTGCCCGCTGGGGTCCGCTTTCGGGCGCACAGCTGTGTGGTATTTCTCAGCTACAGTAATGCAATTCAAGGTTTTCAGATAAAAAAGAGAGAGCAGCAAACAACGATTTATATAGAGGCACAAAAACAGCGACACGGTGGGTACAGGTAAACTACTCGACCAACTCAACCCACTTCTGAACCTTGTCGGTGCTGTGCATGAGCTGGTAGAAAGAGAGCGCCTCAAATTTGGAGGACTTGCGGCGGTATTGCTGGTTCGGGCAGCCTTTGATCTGGAGGTCGGCCTCCTCGCTGTAACACGGAATCAGAGAATAAAAAGGGAGAGAGGGGAAAAGAAATCACATTGTGGTATAAAGACCGGGCTCGCGGCCAATGAAGACAACCCACCAGGGACGACTCCCATGGGGGACGGCTTCATGCTCGGCCTCCACTTGCTCGGGAGTCTTGGCGACGGCACGGACCCAGACATCTGAAAATAATGAGGGGAGATTGGGTGGGGAACTGAGCGGGTACGCACGATCGGCGGCGGCCTCTTCATTGAGATTATTCAAGAGAGGAGGAAGCTGGTCTGAGAGATAGAAGTATCAGGAGAAGTGGCAGAGGCAAAAGTACGAGAGACGCACCCTGTAACTGCTCAGCCAGACTGGTCAACGCATCCGCGCAATCGAGGAGTTTTTCGACGGTTGCGATCGCCGCCGCCAACTGTTCGCGAGGGTTGGGGGGGCGGCGGCGGTCGCAATGGGGGAGGAG
The DNA here is from genome assembly GCA_029378395.1 of Mycena leptocephala. Lineage (NCBI taxonomy): Eukaryota > Fungi > Basidiomycota > Agaricomycetes > Agaricales > Mycenaceae > Mycena > Mycena leptocephala. Next base: position 27,001 of record JARJLF010000811.1, read on the forward strand.
GTAGTCATCGTGCAGGTGATAGTGGGGGGGAAAAATAGACACTGGACTGGACAGACGCGAGAGGCTTGTCTTTAACGACCCGAGAGGGTACACGAGGCAGATGAGCTCGTGTTAAGATTTCGACTGCTTCTCAAAAGATGGCGGCGCCATGGTTTTCGACGGATGGGGCGCGCGTATATTCCCTGGATGAGAAACGCATGAGCAACGCATGAGACACCTTGACCCGTGGTTACGAAAAAAGATGGGGTCCCTGGGCCCTAAAAAATGGCGTAGGTTGGGTGCGGACCTGAGACCCCGAAAGGTTATGCATCTAATTGGGGAGGAAAGATTAGCCTGAAACAGGATTTGGTAGTTTTTCGTAAATACCACAGGGAGACTTTGAGCCGCGTCCCTCTTCCACACTTTTTCGTCCCAAAAAAACACCGCACTTCGTCTTAACAAAACGCCGCATGGGTCCCCCGAGATGGACAGACGCCGACCAGACAGCCTTTCTCTTCTCCCATCTGCCCGCCTATCGCAAGGCCGTGGAAAACAAGAAGAAGGCGACACTGACACGCTACTGGACAGTGCTGGAGGAGGAGTGGTTCGCCAAGTGGTGCGCCGAGGAAGCAGTTGGTCTGCCGGCGCCCGTTGCAGGCTCCGAGCCTCTGACAGCGGCACAACTGGCAGCGCTGGGGGAGGCGACGCAAAAAACCAAGAACGTGAGTGCAACCCCCAATTGAATTAGAAGAACGAGAAGCTTATCTATTCTGAGAGCGCTTGAAATCTTGGATGCGTTACCAAGCGCGTCCTCCGACTGAAACGACCACCACCTCGACTTCGACGCGCAAGAGTAGCAGGTCTCTCTTCAAGTCGCTGAAGGCTTCCAAATCGACGCGGCCTGTTCGACCTGTAGAGGTGTATCAGAAATTGTACAACACTAAAGTCAAAGACGAGGTACACAAGCGTGGCTACGCGGAGATGAACGAGGAGGCGCGTGCTGCACGAGTAGCAGCTGCAGCGGCGGCGTCGGGAGTAGATTCTCCTCTCATCTTGACCGCAGAGGAGTCAGAGGCCGCGGAGTTGGCGGCCGATGACCGGAGGGCGCAGGATCGCTCGGCCAGGATGAGTTTGTGGAGGACAACCTCGATCGAGATGTACGCGGCAGAGTCGGACGAGGTGAAGCTCGAGGTGGAGGCTGCGACTGCCAAAGCCAACGAAGGTCGCTTGCGTGCTGAGCCTACCGAGGATGGGGCAGAGAAGACGCCTGAGGAGTATCAGCAGTAAGTTGGCGCTTTGAAATGGGATTGACAACGCTGACTAGACTGCAGTGGCATAGATCAAATCGGAGCCGTGTTCGCGAAGATTCACCAGATGACGATGGACGAGACCGGCTGGTACGGCGTCACTATCCTGGGTGGACCAATGCCTCGCAGAGGTGGACAGATATCGACAAAGACGTAAGGTCCCGTTTAGGTTGTGGGCGCTTGTGTACCGATGCTGATCTTCTGTTCTGACAGAATCTGCTTTGGTCTTACACCGCACGGGAACGACTTCGCAGCGTCAATCCCCGACTTCGATGGGATGTTCAAGGCCCCCGTCCAAAAGTGGCTGAAGCGCGCGTTTCGTGAGTGTACTTGCTTCGCTATATTGACGGTACTTACCTTTAATCCAGCACACTGGGTCTGCGACGCCAGAGCACTGGGTGCTGAGGCCAACGACACGCCTGCGCCTGTTGTTCCTAGAGATCTGGACGGCCTGATTCCCATGGAACGTGACCCGGAAAACCCGCCAACGCAGCAGCAGCGAGGAAAGTCTACACCGCGGCAGCGTCAAGCTCCCACCGAACGTGCCGCTACTTCTGGAACCGCTATCGTTGCCACCGCATTTGCTCCTGCTCTCACTCTGGCTCCTCTTGCCACTCCTCTTTCTGGATCTGCGCGTCCTGAAGACCCTGTATACGCACCTGGCGAATCCCCTACCCCCCAAATCTCCGGCTTCCCGACTTCAATGCTGTGATGGCGGAGTTCGACTTCAGCTCTATGGCATTTAACGAAGATGCCAATGGAATGGACCTCTGGAACGGTGACGGCGGCGTCGAGGCAGAAGCAGATGCTCAAAACCCCTTCGCGCCCACTTCTAACCCCATACGCCCAACGCCACGGCCAATACACACCGGAGCCGCGTTTGCGAAGGATCGCGAAGTGGGCGGCAGTCCAGGGCGTGCGCCGAGCCAGAAGACTACAGAAGTCAATGGGTTTCGTTTCCCAATTTTGTCGACGGATTATCAGCCGAGCGTCCTTTTCGAGGCCTTCACCAAAACCCCCTCCCGTACTACTTCCCTCGCATCGCTTACGCCTTCGATTTTCGGCGCCTCCTCGTCGTCATTTACATCAGCTCCCCTGACAGCGCTTGACACCAACATCACCAACGTTGCCTACGCGACAGCAGCACCTTCTCTTCCGACATCTTCCCCCCACTCGCCCACTGCGTCGACCCCGGCATCGGCGGCGACTCCAGTGCCTGCGCCAACGCCACCAGCGGGGTTCACGCTCCCTAACACCAGGCCAGCGCCACCCTCGTGCGTCGGCACCGGCGCCTCGAAGGCAGCGTCCTCTGGAGCTCCGCCCCGTCCCTCGGCCCTCTCCGTTTTCATAGCCGCTGTTGCCAATGCAACACCCTCTCCTCTCACACCCGCGGCGACGCCTCCGTCGACGAGCGTCCCAGCTGCGACGCCAGCGATGACCCAAGCGACACCGACGCCCTTGAGCGTCATCCCTCAATACTTCCTGTCGCGGCCTCTCTGCAATCCACCCAAGGAATCTCCGCTCGCGCCGACCGCAGAAAAAGCAGCCGGAGAAGCTGGGACGACCCGCAAGGCGCCTGCAAAGCGCGGGAGAGGGAGGCCCCGTGGAGGTGGGGTAGCACGTGCGAACCCGCCGCCCCCACCGCCTGAGGAGAACAACGAGAACGAGGGGCCCGCACCGGCGAAGCGCGGGAGAGGGAGACCGCGCGGGAGTGGGGTAGCGCGTGCGACTAACCCGCCGCCCTCACCGCCGCAGGAGGAGGAGGAGAACAGCGGGGCCGCCACGGCGACATCTATCAGCACGGAGTCAGCGCGCATCCATCGGGAAGCGGCGGGGCTGCGTAGGCAGACCTTGGCGCAGCTCACCATCTCCAAGAAGCGGCAGGCTGAGGAGGAGGCTGAGGAGAGACGAGAGCGGGCGCGTCTCCATAACCCCGCAGGCGGCGTCGAGCTTGTCATCATCCCCCGGCCCAAGCGCTTCGCGAAGCCGAACAAGAATCCCGACGGCAGCGACATCATCCGGGAGAGAAAGCGCACGCGGGCGGAGATCAGTGCGGCGGCGGATGCGGAGATGCTGACGAATTTGAAGAAGAGCATAAGCAGAGACGATGGTCCGGCTGCCAAGGGGAAGCGCAAGGCTGCGGAGACCGCTGATGGGGCGCCCGCGAACAAGTACGTCTTTATTTCTTCAGATTTAATCAAGTACTAACTGGAAGAAAATAGACGGGCGCGTAAATAGATGTGCAATCGGACACTACGGACGCTACAAACGGCTGCTCAACCAGCCTGCTTCATTGTTAGCCTCGCTCAACGCGAGGCTAGTTTTTTTTTACCTTACTTTACTTGTATCGTGCCTTCAACGGCAAGTTTCGTCACCGCCCTCAACGGCGTCTCGACCGTGCTCAACCACGGTCGTGTTGTTTGCCAGTCAGCCTTCAACGGCTGCGTTCGCCCGTAGTCAATGTAGTCAACAATATAATGACTTGCGCATGCGAAATGGATGTGAAGATGATGCTATATCACAATTTGGACTTTAACATATTTTTCGAGACGCTCAAATGATATATCACTTTGCATTTTTGACTTGGAGGATCAATGAGACACTGATTTCGAGCCGACGGGCTTTTTGAAACTTTGTTAAGTGGAAATAGAGTGTAAATCAGCATTTATGAAGTGGTCGATAGTACATGGTAGGTAAAGTAAAGTAAATGCGAGTGTGCAGGGAAGGGAACGAGGATGGGCGCAGTGATAAGGATAAGTGGCAGAGCTGAGGGGTGTGGTAGGCGCGCGCCGCATTTAGGTGAGGAGAGCAGCGGGCGAAGAGCATGGAAGGGAGCGTGTGGAGGCAGCGGGCAGGGCACGGGCGAGGCGTGTGCGCGTGGCGGCGGGTGAGGCGGCGGGAAGCGGCAGGTGAGGCGGCGGGGATGGATGCCAAAGGCCGTAGGCCATCCATCCAACTGAGAGGAGGCTTGGCCGACAAAGAAGCGGCAGGAGCGCGCGCGGCGGGGGTACGTGAAGGGTGCACGGCGGGGGATCCGGCGCAAAAGGGCGGTGATGCGCCTAAGGTGGTAGCATGAACGCCTTGAGTCGGTGGGGCGCGGTGGGTGCGGTAGCGGGCGCGCGCGGTAGCCGGTGGTGGCGCCGAGAGCGTGGCACAATGAGAGCGACAGAAGGCCTGGGAAAGAGGAGGGAGGATGGGTAAGTAGACCACAGAGGAGGAGGTATGAGAGCCGAGTACCCGGAGAGAGGAAGCGGACCAGCGGCCGGAATTGTGGGCGAGCTGGTGGGCGGAAGGAAAGCGGGAGGCGAAGGGATGGCAGAATAACAACAGCAAACAATCATCCCGTCTGCCAAATGTATCATTTCCCAAACGCATTAGCATCGCTACTGGCCTCTCTGGGGTCCCACAAACATCGAGGTAAGAGTCGATACACTGTATTAAAGGTAACCTGCAGCTACACGAAGGCCCAGAAGCGGTTTGGGGAGCTGCCATTTTGGGACGGGCGGGACAGCACAGCCACGCGCCAGCAACGGGCGGGGAGCAGCGAGCAAGCAGGCGCGCGCGAGGCATTACCATAACGGTTTGTCCTCTCACTTGATATATCATCTGCGTCTCTCAATGAGAGATCCTGATATATCACCACCTCTCTCTCACGAGAGCTGAATGATATATCAAAACCCCACTAAGGCCTGAATTTTGCGCAATGCCGAAAAGCCGCATGCGGCTGGTGCGGCTTTTGCGCAAGCTCTCTATTTTTGTGTTCACAGCAAGCTCCTCCGTTGCATTACCATCAATACGTCGATACAATGACACCTAGAACCGCGTGCTGGTTCTTTCGTCCTGGATAACTGCGACGCGGAGCTACCTCACCACACGGCTTACGAAAGATGCTGTGTGCATGGCCCGTGCAGTATTTTCGGGCACACAGATCATCTGGTCGTTGATCAATTACTGGCGACCCACATTCGAAGTTCCCAATAAATCATTTTGTCACTCGTGTACTAAACATTGACTGATAATTTTTGCTCGATGAGCTCGCACATTTGGTTCGGGCTTTTCCTCAACGCTTTTCGCCTCTCATTCGCTGGCCGCTTTCATGGCTCGTCTTCCACAGCAACTATACCGAGCGCAAACTGCTGGTTCTGGTTCATCGCCAGGACCGAACTGAACCATTTCTGCGTCCAATTTCTGAGGATTCGGTGAACAAGGTCCTTGTATTGGAAGCCGCCTCAGGCTCGGTGGCACCGTCCGCGCCGCATGCACCACTGTAGGCGCCATTGAAGAATGTTGGATGCGGTGCTTTGCAGCGTGGACTTTGCGGACATTGAGCTATGTGACAACTTGGTGACAACTGTGGTCATGCCACGGGATCGTTATACCCGTGCGCGTGACGGACCCGCTGGCAATCCTCACTCGCGTACTTCATTGTGCGTTCTGTGAGGTTCTTGTACTGACATAGATTACAGGCTCTAACAAAAACCACGCAAGACACATGCAATGACTGGCGGTGGCTCAACTGTGAACGAGTGCCGTCAGACGTTCAATGCGCCGTGGCGGCGCCGCCGCGGCGTTGTAAATTGCGGCGTTCGCAACAGAGGCACCGATGATAGGACTGGGCGAGTCCCAGTCCTATTCGTCTCGAATATACTCTATTGCAGTGCTCCGAATCATCCACGTTGATCGGAGAGTGTCAAAATGCAGTCACGAGTCAGAAAGATTGTCGTAAAGAATGATTCTAGTCAAACTGCGATTCAAAAAATTTCATCTCCTCAATGGCTCAGAGCAAGTCCTCTGCGCGGAATAGCGGCGGCAAGATGAATGCTTGGCGAGAATCTTTTAACCGGATGTTGTGATTCCGAGTACCTTGCGCCCGACCTGTCTCCCTGCTGATCGGAATTTCCAGAGCAAAACACACAGCCGTGTCACGGACTCTATTAACTTAATCCCTTTGCTGTTAGCCTCGTTCTATCCTCACCTTTTGTTTTTGTACAAGTATCTCATATTGTTGTGCTGCTGATATTCAACTTCCCGGGCGATGATCTGGTGGCTTGTAGCAGTTCAGGCGCTGGAACATCGTTAACTTAGACGCTCAACCATTATAATTGACCTGTCACTTGATACGAATATGGCGCGACGAAAGTACAACAATATGTGGGACCGAACCGTCATTGTCAAACAGACAGCTGCGGCGTAGAGCAATGATGCCTGCCTGGAAATGGATGGGCTATGCAATCATTCGCCAGAGTCTTTGTCCGTCTCCGGCAGCAAGGCGCCTAGATAGTAATCATCGCCGGAGTGCATGTTTCAGACCCAGAAAGGGTGAATAGTTTCCCAAGCCAAACGCGAGTCCGGTGGAAGCTGAAGGAATGAACCAAGACCGGAAGAATGAGACGGAAATTGACGAACCACTTCGCGCTGCTTCCTGTCCATCCGCTGGTATCGTTTCACGCTGTCTGAGGCAACTCGAGGCACATGCGGTTGATCGAAGGGACTCTGACGCTAAGAAATTCCGTGCATCCGAGCTGAAAGGCGAGGCGTTTACTCGGAGTGGCCAAGCTCAATGAGATCGAATTATCTTAGTCCGGCCTGTACATCGTGCTTCTCCGAGGGTCATCACCAAACAGTGTGCCGAGAGTCCAAGAGCATCCGCATAGCTCCGGAACCAAAACCGCGCTAAAAAAGATGACGGACAGTTAATGCATAGTATTTGAGTGACAACGGTTTCTCGAGAGCCAGAATCGGACATGATGGCTGCGACCCTTTGCTTATTTCGCGCATGGCGACTGTCGCCTTCCGAGAGAATGTGATAAGATCGAGCATAACCTGGGTCTCCCAGTGACGTCGAATGACTGGATGTGCATGCCAGTGGTCCACTGGTGATGGAAATTGAGCGCCGACAGGGGTGATAGGATTCGAGTAATCTCCTCAAATTCAGGCCAACGGGTTATCGGGGGCGGCAGCTCAGCGAGAAGACCAAAGTGATAGATAGCTGCTATTAGCATGGGAAATTTGAGACTCGGAAGGAGATGTCAGTCAAGTGCCAAACTGCGCCAAACAGCCACACATTTAGCACTGCCTCTGATGCTATGTGTCCGTGTCTTTCGACTTTGACTGACTCGCTGGCAGTGCACGCGCGGCGGTGAAGATTCCCGCTGTTTTCTCGACCCGTTTCTGGCTGCTCAGGACTTCTGGGCATCGGTAGTACGCGATTTGGAAAGTAAAACAACAGGCTTACAACAGGTTACAAACAAGCAGAACAAGGTGGCCAGATTGTTCCCGACTTTTCGGCACAAAATACTCGTGTACCACTGCGCGCTTTATTTTGGACAGGCGCCCGCCAAGACGCCCACAATAAAGGATCTGATCACATTTGATCTCTTTCTTTCTCTCACACCAACTGCCCTCTTGAAATGTCCAGAGCAGCCGTCCCCGATGCACTTTCCAGGCCGAAAAGCTCTACAGATCCACATACCCCACCTCCTTCGACGAGGGCTGCCCCGACGTCGGTGGCGGTCTTTGTGTTCTCCGTTGTTCTCTCCATTTTTGCTGTCTACTATCCGGGCACGTTCTCATCTTCATCTCCATCAAGGCACACTGGGCATTATGCGCTATGTTCACGACAGGGGAATATATACACGGTAGATTCGGACAACTCACAAGTAGACTGCCTCGTTGTTAACGACTCGTTTATCGCCGCCACTGGGAGCCTTGGTAGACTATTTCATTCTGCACTCTAACGACGTTCCGACGGATTCTATTCCATACAGCTGCCACGAAGCTTCTATCTGACGTTCCTATCTTCTACATTCCCAAGAATGCCATTGTGGTGCCCGGGCTTAGTGGCAAGTCCCGCTTCGTCCGGTGACTATTATTCTCAAGTGACGCCACCTTGTAGATTCTCATGGCCATATACTCGAATACGGAGCAAGCAGACAGCTCCCTCTCGAGGGCACGGCTACGATCGGCGGTAACCCATCTCTTAATTAATTAATTTAACGCCAGCCCACGCTGATAATCGATCTCATCGCAGCGGCCGTCGCCCGCGTTCGCGAGTACATCCTCAATACACCCGCAATCCTCAACAATCCAGACGCCTTCATTCGGGGGGTGGCTGGGATCATACCAGCTGGCCCGGTTCAGCGTGGCCCACTGCTGTGCGTGTCATCCTGCAACCCTATCCTATCCATCTATCCGCCTTCTAATAGACGCCCAGAATGATCTCGACGCGGATCCAATAATCAGAGGCCGTCCTGTCGTGCTACAGTCAAAGGACTGTCATGCGCTCTGGGTGTCCGCGCGCGTCTTGCAACTCAGCGGGCCGTTCCCGCCTAGCGTCGAAGGCGGAGTCATCCTGACCGACGACAGCGGGGCGCCTACAGGTATGTGCCGTGGACTGCATGCTGTGACGGATGTTGATTAGGGGAAGGGATGCTGCTGGATAATGCGCAGGAACTGCTCAAGACGCCGCCGCTCACGGAGGCTGATCTGGTGCAGCGCTTCAAGGTGGCGGTGGATGATGCCCTCGCGTACGGCCTTACGTCTATCCACGACGCCGGACTGGATCCAGCATCACTCGATTTCTTTGTTAGGTCTGTGTTCTTTCTTTATGTGTGTCCTTTTGTAGACCATAACTAACGATAAAACTTTGCAGGCAAGCAGCTAGGGCAGCTATCCCGGTGCGGGTTCTGAGTTTCCGTTCTCTAGGTGATAGACTGACGAAGAACAGATCCGGATCTACGGCATGAGGTTCTTCGACGAGAACGCGCCATATTGGGGAAACACCAGTACACCACTGATAGGTGCGCACGACGGACGTCTCACCGCGCGCAGCGTGAAAATATTTGCGGATGGTATGTACCTCTGCTCTGAATGAACTGCATGGAGTGACCTTACAAATTCCAGGAGCCCTAAGAACTGGTGGTTCCGCGGTACGCTGGTTTCATATAAGATGTGTTCCAGGTCGTGGTTAAATGTTTGTGCAGCTGTACGAACCCTACACGGATAACCCCAGCACAAACGGATTCATGCGCCTCTCCTCCGAGGTCCTGTTCGAATTCATCCCCCGCTTCCTGCGTGATGGGTGGCAAGTCGTACGTGACCCTCCTCCGTTCCCGCTTTGTTTCAGATTATGATTATTCTTCCCCGGTCTGACTTGTGCCTCTCCAACTAGAACGTTCATGCAATCGGGGACCGCGCCAATGGCATCGTGCTCGATGCGTTCGAGGCGTCACTGAAGGGCGTTAACGTTACGGCGCTGCGCCCGCGCCTTGAGCACGCTCAGCTGATGACCAAGGCAGATATGCAGAGGCTCGGCAGCCTTGGCGGTAATTTTCTTTCTCGTACCGGCTTTCCTGAACTCTTTAATATATTTTGATTTAGTGATTGCGAGCGTGCAGCCAACACACGCGTGCGTCTCACTCGACTTCCCAGTGGTTTCTGAAGTGGTTAACGAATGATTTGCAGCATCAGCGATATGTGGTTCGCGCAGGACCGCTTGGTTAGAATCTATACACCCCAATTCACTCTCAAACCTGACATCCTACCCAGGGCCCGGAGCGCGTCAAGGGCCTTTACGCATTTCGTTCCCTCATTGATAGTGGTGCCCGAATCACACTGGGCTCGGACTTCCCAGTGGAAACAATGAATCCGCTCGCGGGGTTCTATGCCGCCATCACGCGCATTTCGATCGCGGGCGACTCGCCCCACGGGCCCGGCGGGTGGTCAGTCCACACCCCGCTTTACCTCTAACATATTATTGACGTGTATTCTCCCACCCGGCAGGTTTCCCGAAGAACGGTTGACACGCGAAGAGGCGCTGCGTGGTACGAAATGTCCCTTCTGTGAAGGCCCAAAATTTGGAGTTCTGATCCTGTGCACAGGTATTACCATAGACCCGGCGTACGCTTCCTTCACCGAGGCTGTTCAGGGGTCGCTAGAACCCGGTAAGCGCGCGGATTTCACAATTCTGTCGCGCGATATTATGAAAATCCCGGCAAAGGATATCTTGGAAGTGCAGATACTTGCCACTGTAATTGATGGCGTGGCGGCATATGGGGGCTTTAGCTTCATTTAGACCACCATAGATATAGTGGCCTCGGATTTTGAACAACATTCCGAACATGACCTGTTTCAGCTCGGGTTGACCGCATTGGCGCGTGTGTGGCAGCGATATACACCCCCAAATTCGGAATCCTTACCAGATATGATGCTAGGAGCTTAGAGCCAAGCAGAGGTGCAGTTACTTTAGTTCCGGGAATTGCGAGCATGGGGAACGACGTGGACGTAGCTTGAAACGGTGGCGAAACATTCAGTGACTTGAGGTAATGGCCGAACACTGTCCGCGACGTTCGCGCTGTGCCGTCAATACATTAGCAATCTGGCAAGGATAAGATTAAATACCAGTAATCTTGGTTAAAGATATGCGCAATCTAGTGCTTCTGGTCAGCCGGATCCGGCGCCATTACATGACACCCATTTGTCAACGTGCCTCAACTTGATTTAAGGGTTTAATTGCTTAATTGGGGCTTGGCTTCATCGGCCAGCTAAGCGGAGCCAAGCTGTGGCAACTGACGCAACGATGGAAATAGATGATGCGGCCGTCGCAAGGACGCGGCGACCTTATTGTGGGACGCGACGGGTACCAGGTAACGCGGCGCCGATCGGCGGACGCGGCGAAGTATCCTAGCCCTTTAAATCCCTTTGTCAGTACCGAATGGAGCTCCGTCTATGTATGACCCGCTCTAAAATATAGAACGCGGACAGCCGCATCCGCTTAGTGGCCCAGCGCGCTACAGATCAGGGTAACGGAAAAGAATTACCGTCCCTTGGCGGTTTAACGGACCAGAGATTAATCGGCGCGATATCATTCAAAATTTCCATCAGGACGTCCGAGTTCATTTGCTGGGGGCCGTGCACGGGGCAGTGAAAGAAGAGGTTGCGAACTCGCTGACGATAATTTGGAAAGACCTCTGTTCGGTCAGAACAGCCTCTAGGATCAATGTGTGACACACCCGATATGCATCGAAGACGGTATCCCGCGCGTATCGCGCAATGAGCCGCGAGTGCATTTTCGTCTTGCTCTGGTGTTAATCTGCGCCTTTCTCCTTTCTGTTGCAGTTTCCTCCATGTCTTACACTGCCTGGCTGCCCTTCGTGTACCCTATATATCCATGCCTCAATCCCACGGTTGACGCACTACACTTCGGACACTATTCTACTGCGCCGTCGCTTCATGAGTTGCTCCGATCAATCAATCAAATCAGATCGCGGATATTCCGGGCATCACACATATGCAAAAGTTGGGGACTTGATAGAGGGACACCGATGGCTGTGTGGGCGCATCAGATCCCGCTCCATGGCCTTTGTTGACCCAACCAGTACAGATACTAAAATTGCACCTGCACATCAAATGAACTAGAAGTTCAAAATGCGTTCGCTTCCACTCAATTCTTGTCTGATCGCCTCAAGTACTGCAAATTTAACACAAAATTCATTGCCCTATGTTTCATGGACAATAAACTTTCATGGGGCTGGGCATGGAGGTTCATGGAGTCTATATAAGGATAGTCCACAAATTTCCGGACTCAAATTTGATTTGCATGTTGGAGATTGAGGAGGCACTTGGGTGCATGGGAACAGGTAACAGATGGATGTCCTGAAGTAAGGACCAAGAATCAAGATCAACTCAAAGTTGAATTTGATCTTTACGGCTATCGATGTAAGTTGAATTTATTTACTCAATCGACGATGAGATGAATTACCAAATTACCGCGTAACGACGTTACTGTGGGAGAAGTTGAATTCTGCCTTCAAGTATCGACCTTGAGCACATGCACAAAAGGTCATGCTTCATGGGTCCAGTTAGCTCACGTTCCGGAAATTGTGGAGCAGCTCACCTGGCACGTGGCCCCCCTGTGCTGGTCTTGAAACTGCTAGCACAGGTAGACTGGGTACGCCGGCGTTTCTCGGAAATAATATTCCACACAATAGAGCATCCTGCAACTGATGTAAAACAAATTTATGCTGAAAAACTAAGCGAGAAATGAGAAAAATGAAGCTCCAAAACTTGCTCCACAATGTAAAATGACGGTGTGTGTCCCACTGAGATTTCTCAGAAACCAAAAAAAAAGTGTGGAGCTTGGCAGCTCCATAATGTGAAACGTTAGCCCACTTGATATAAAAAAAAACCAAATTTCGGCTGTTGCAGGACTGCTCTGTTGAGATCAAGATCAATATTTCGAGGTGCGATTGTGTGATCTGGATCACCATCGAGAGGATTGCTAACTGGTTACTCAAGCACTGCAGGAGAGAGAGGGTGCCAAAGGAGGAGTGGGAAGCGGTTGTAACTCTTGGGAGGCCCTCAAAACACTCGGATTGAGCTGTGAAACACCTGTTCAGCTTCAGACTTCTCTTCCATGGAAAGACAATGTACAATGTCTGTGGGTGGCGCAATATATTCAAGCCCATCGTCGTTGGCTCCAGAGAGCCCATTACATAATTGAAAACCCACAATCGTTATAATATTCTTATGGCCGGAAATTACACCCAGAGTCAGGGAACAGTGTGCTGAAAGAGTCTGAGTTCAAGTCGGCCAGAAATTCGTCGAAAACTGTGGATTCAAGTCCATGAGGGTGGTGTCAAATGTAATATCTTCGCTCTCTGGAAAGTGGTCGCTGAGAGCAGATGGGACTGAATCGAAATTCAGAGTGGAGTCTGGGAATCAGTTAGGCAACAGAGCGAAGCAGTCATTCAATGGCTGACGTCCAAAAATAGTATGTAGTTCCGTTTGATTCACCCACTGCAATTTTCTGTGGGCATAATGTGTTCAAGATCTCACCCATGTGATGCCCGGAATACCCACAGTCTGATTTGACTGATTGATCGGAGCAGCTCAGGAAGCGAATTTAAGCGACACATTTCTTGTATATACTCCGCGCATGGCCCTTGAGGAGCTATCTGGAAGGCTCCTTTCGGACCAGATAACGGAAAATTCGTATCGCGCTCCCTCTGATGGCCTTTATCGACCAATATCCCGGATGCTCCCGAACTCCCTCAGAGCCCTTGGCACGATGTTCGATACAAAAATTCTCGAGCTTTTACGAAGTCGGAAGCACTGACCACTTCAGTTTCACAAAAAGGAAGAGTCTCGGGGGAAATCTGAACGACATGACTATCTAAAAACTATTCTGCTGCCGGAGAAGTATTATATGAGATTAAAGAGTTTTTTCTGGAGTAGTAGTAATAGTATAGGCTAAGTTACGCTTCTAAACCAAGGCAGTGAGAATTAGAGACGCGACCCTTTTCTTGACCGAAACATGAGGTGGTTCCTCCCGAAACAAAAAGGAAAGAGTTACGGGGGCGGAACTTTCCCCGCGTCGCCTCCAAATCCACTCTCCAAATCCACCGTTATACTAGTACGAGAATTTCCGTTAAAGGCCAATGTCGAAATCTCCCGTCGTCGGTGTTGAAGCTCTATCGGTGGCTGTGAATGCTGTGGGTCAGTCTTCCACAACAAAATGAGGGGCTTGGAGGTCACCACATACGTAATTACCCTGTAAGACATCATATCATGTTAATCCGGTTCAATCCGTGAAATGCCAGAGGAGGACGTACACCGACAGAATTGATCCGACTACTTCCGTTGTTCGTTGGTTGTTCGAACTCAAACAGCGCGTTCACATTGTCGTACGTGGTCTCTTCCGTCAATGGACGCGCGTTCAACCTAGTGATATATATCATATATATCAATTTGAGGTTCGCTGAATGATTTATATAGCAGAAACAGAACCTCACGTACGTGCTAAGCAAGGCATTGGTATAGAGTTTCGAGAGCGGCAAGTCCCATATGAACTGGCTGAATCCGGATGATCATTGATGAAGTCGAGGTCCGGACAAAACGTTTTCGACTTACAGAGTCGTGTTTGGCTAATAACAACGGCTGCCGTCAGATCGCCGCCAACGATTGCAAAAACCTGCCTCACGGGTTTCAACAAAAATACCAGTAAATCAACCATTGCTGTGACGGCCGTGATGGAGCCGGTTTGCACGGTTACTGTCCATGGCAACAGGTAAGAAGAATAATCGGTACTTTCTGGCCCTAGCTCCGGGTAGTGGTACATCACTCACAGCGAATGATCCTGTCGACGTAGCGGTCGGTGGGGCTTGTTCCGGTTTTGCGGGTGTACTTGGTAAGGAGTGGTAAATTTGTTTTCAGCCATATGGCCATGCCTGTAAAATTTCTGATTTCTAACGCACCAGTGAATAGATGAGCACCGCGCTCATGATCACGTCACATGCCGCGGAGGAAGAAAGCCAGGTGGTCACAAATGGATGAAACGTTGGTGACAGTGCGAATGCGAAATCATCGTGAGATGCCACCAAGTATGTAACGGAAATCCCTCCGCCTAACGTGGAGTTCAGACGAGGCCTCTGTAGGAAAGGAGGGTTGAATATCTCACCGAGGGAGACAAGGGATAAGACACTGATCAGGATGGGAAACAGATATGCTTCGGTAAGTCTTTCTATTCGCCATGCAACGTAAAGCTGGACAGCAGTTGATATCGCAGCCTTTTCTGGCTCTGTCCTTTCAGTAACACGGGCTAAAATAAGTGATGCGTACTGTCATTGCCGGTCCTGAATGGCTCGAGAATTGAGCAAAACGAGGAAGCAAACAAATTACCGCCACTCGCACCTGGCTTCAGGACTGACACCGGACGTGAGAATATTCTTGGCAGCATTGAACATGGCACTCACGGAGAGGAGTGTTCTCGAGTGCCCTGGCGGTCCCTGATCGAAGATTCATAATTTTAGAAAATTGCAATGCAAAGCTCGATACCATAGCGGATAATCAGAGGTTCGAATATGAACCCTATCTCGACCACAACATCAGCGGTCTCTACTATCAGGAGATACAAGATCTTAAAATAAAGGATTTGTCAATCCTGAGAGTTTCGCCAACGATCGAGGCGCCTACGAGCAAGCGGGTCCACTTGTTGTCCCTGAATATGTGCGCTTCAATATAAATTTCATCGCGGGGCGTCGAGAAAATTACCGTTTACTCTGTCGAGTATAATACATGAACATCTGGAAGAGCGAATCAACGCCGGCTGGATGGGGGTGAAGGCACCAACCTGTACGAGCATGACCTGTTTCAATGTCAGCAAAACCTCGTTTTGATCTAATATGTCGAGCGACCCACTCCATAGAGCATCGTGTTGAGGAGGACCCCGATCAGTATCGGTCCGAAGCTGTATATATGTCTATTCAGTTACTGAACAGTGAGCACTGGTGTCAACACGTACAGGAGCCTAACATCAGGAGCTGGGGCAGAGGACATATTGTGCCGTTGAGCAGAAGGAAGAACACGAAACAGAAGTGATATATATCTATATATTTTCCGGGGGCGTTACTATATCTATCACAGGGTCGGGTTATCCCGAGCTGCAAGCCGTAAGAATTCAGAAGTGATTTTCATTTTCCCGGGCCGTAACGGCATTACAGTATGTATCACAGGCTCGGGTTATCCCGAGCTGCAAGCGTAAGAATTCCTATGTGGCCGGCGTCGAGAGGCTCAGAATGTAGTCCCGGTTTCGGGGAGTCCCTTCCCCAGGAAGACGCGGCATGCGCCACAAATTACCGATTCAGGGCCGTGGCTGCCCATCGTCCGGTCAGTCGTGCGATGCCGGTGAAGGCCGTCATAAAAATGGCCGTCGTTGTCCTTTCGGGATCTGCCGGGGATTTCGATTCCATTCATTCTAGGGGTCTGAGCAGTGGAACAGCGAGAGTATTCGGGTGTATGTAGGTACAGTACCTGCTTGTCCCTCATAGGGACCTCCGCAGTAATACATTCTCCTCCTCCTACTCCTCCTCCCTGTGTCCTGACTGCAGCTCAGGGACTCAAGGAAGAAAAGGAAAAAAAGGGCGTAAAAAAATTCAACTGTCAGGATGACGCGCCACCTCTGGGTGTTCCTGGGGTGGGTTTTTTGAATTCAAAAGAACAGGAACCGGCGAAAGTAGTAGGCGGTGCTCATTTGTGGCGTACGCGTCGTTCTGGCGTCGTTCTGAGACATTTTCCTGGCTAACCCTTTCATCATGCCGATTGTCCACACTATTCCCACAGGAATGTCCATGCCCTGGTCACTGTACGTTACAGTGACTCATCGAGCGACGATCGCGCATAGGCGCTAGGGTGCGGGCAGACTGGTGGCTGTACACTCTGGAGAAAGGCGAGTGGCTGTACTTTTTTGAGTGTAGAAAAAAAAAATCCAAACAAATACGAAAGAGATCTGGGAGGTAGATTTGACCGTATGAGCCACGGAGGGCACCTCCAAAATGGGCAGTATTTCAACTCCAGCCAGATCCACCACCGGTCCAGTCCAAAAACGAATGCGTGCCCGGCGGTTTCGCGGCCTTCTGAGGTCCTAGATCCATCCCCCACATGAAAATACCCTCCCTCCCAAATTCTCAACGTAAGCGCCCCATTATGGGACAACCACCACCCAAAATTCATGAATCTGGCAAATTGGCCGTCACTCTGGAGTTTGGACCATGTAAATTCAAGATTGAATACCTCGATTTCTAGTCTCTAGTCATATTTTTGAGGGTCGAAGTCCCAGAGATATGCAGTCTGGTGGGAACGCGTCGAAAAACGCGTCCTACACGTGACCGCATCGCCCACCTCCTACTGTAACTCCTGTTATCTTATCTAAAACTACAATTCACGATTCGGCAATCTCAGAGTTGGGCCGTCTCCCAAACGCCGGGACATAATCCATGCCGTTGAAGCGGGGCGGACGGGTCACAGGGCGCGCACGACCTGCCAACTGTACGGCCTCAGGCGCCTGCACCGTTCCCCACACGTACCCGCCCTGGTCCCGGGCCGCCCAGCTGTCCAGTCCCTTTCCATCGCCCTTTCCCATGCTTGCAAAACCTGACACACCCACATTGACGCTGCTCGGTACCTGCTCGTTGCAACGCTGACCACATGCGCCCGAAGCTGCGCCTTCAACGTAAACCCTCCCCACGCGACGTGTCTGCTTGGCAATGTCTGTCTGCGCCCTAGTTGCGCCCTCCGGTCGGGCCACCGCATGTCACCCTTCTTTCCCACTAACGCCCAAGCGGCCTTGCCATTCCTAGCATCCATTCCTCGTCCCCAGCGCTCCTCTGCACTCTCCCAATCTATCGCTAGCCCAATCCTCCGCCTCTCTCTTTGTCCCCATTTGGAACGTCTCCGACTCTCCGTCGCCTTGGCTCCCTGTAGCGGCCACCGGCAGCCTCGTTACTCGTTCCTCTGGCTCTTTCCGTCACCCGTCTTCCTCCGGCGAACCGCTTTCCTCCCCCTTATTTCATTCGTTCTGTATCGTTGTCCATGGTAGTCAACGACGATCTGCGTGTTCCATTTGGATGATTGGATGATTCCTCGCGTTGACTTTCAAGTGGTGCATTTACCAGCAGAATGATTTCCCGCCTACGCAAAAGGGAGATATATTCTGGACTGGATCAATTGGATGCAGCACGGTACGTGGCACGCCGTCATGGTCATTTTAACATCCTGCCGCCGGCCCCCCACGACTATCCTGATGCTACATACGCCATCTCCTTCCTTGTGGTTTGCGTACTGATCTCCTCTTCCCAGCATTCCCACTCGACGCGGAACTCCTGTACCGAGTGCCCAAGTCGAATGGTCCATGACATTCAGGCGCTGCTTCTTCCCCCTTCATTCTGTTCTCTCTTTGACCTCGCGCGTATGGGGCGTGCGCCTCGCATCGTGCTCACTTCTCGCATCTGCGCCTTATGGACCGTTTGCGTTGCAGCCCCGCCGTCCACACGAACCGGTAGTCCTTCCACAACTCATCGTTTTGACTTGGCTTCAACTCCCGTATCCGCTTACTGGACGCGAACGCGTCTGCGCCGGGCTCTACCAATCCTCATGCCTAGCCCAGCCTGACCCCATTTTTTCAGCCATCCGTATATCTATCCCTTCCATGTCTAGTTTCCGCCTCCTTGCCGCCAATTCTCATGCATCCGTCTCCGGTACCATCCCGCCCGGCATCCTCTCTGCTTTGTTCCATTTTCCCCCATTTCGTTTCCCTCGCTGCCCACTGGACCGCCGTCCGCTACTCCTCTGTAACCCCTGCATCGCAGCCGTGTACTCACGCGCCGCCTTGCCGCAATCTTTCAATATAGAATTTAATGCGGATTTATCGCACAACAACTTGTAACTTCTTCAGTCCAGCCAGTTTTTATCTGTCTCTGACCCGCTGACTGATCAATAATGGGAATCCAGTTCAGCATTTCGTCCCTCGGCACCACAGAAATGTCTACCCCTGCCCTTTGGTTAACAGGCGTCCAAATTTGTCTCGGTTAAGTTTCAAGATGAAGGTCACAAAGTCTGCCCCCGCGTTGTTACTTGCATGCACATTTAAATTTAGCTGGCATGTCGCACACCTATGTCCGCCCGCATACTATTCCCATTCCCTTGTTGATTATATCTCTGCGTCTTTCCTCTCACTTGTCTAAATCCTTCCCTCTGCCCTAACCCTAGCGCCGCTCGCATAGATAAATTTACACGCTGGTTCCGTGCCCGTATCCGCACACCCGGCGACCGTCTCTTCGTTAATTGTCAGTAAGTATTTGATCGACGCTCTGCCGTTGGCCGTACTACATAAACGCTAAATCTGGGGCTTGACGAGGTGACGAATTGGCTCAACATGTCACACGTCACACCCCCTGTCGAATTGAATGAAATAATACAGTACTCGCGTTCTTCGCTAGACTCAACAAACTCGCATTGAATCAATAGTTTTTGATGTGTATTGTGCTCTCTCGATCGACGTTGTTCTTAATTAATTTTCCTCCCATTTGTGCCTCCCACCCAGTGCTACACATGACGATGTTCTATTCTGTGAAGCCTTGGCTCCTCGGCGCCGGTGGTACAACCAAGCCCAGGAGTGATATTCTGCGCCCCGAGCCTGCGGAACGTCCCGCGGATTGCTTTCGAGGCCTTAAATCTGAGCCAAAATCGTCTGAAAAATGAACTACGCCCGGACTTCGAGTCTGAAGAGGACGAGTGTGCCCGGGCCACGGCCTCGCATCATCGGAATCGAGGCTCGTATTCCATATTCTGTGGGCCAGATGGCCACACGGGGGGGGAGAGTCGGAGTTGGGGTGATTAAGACCAAAGACGAGGAGTGCGCGGAAAGAGATAGGAGGACGCATCACGACGAGTGCTGGCCGAAGTGACAGCCACGACTGCTGTAACCTTGATCTGCCACCGATCAACAGTGCGCAAACAAGCGCTCATTTGGTTCTACACCGATTCTTCGACTGGTGTGAATGCCGTGGGGCCCGATTGTGGTTTCTCAAATGGTGTTGAAGCTCACCGTTTGTGAATTCCTGATCAGTTGAACTAGCAGTTACCCGTGTCCTCGCCACTGAATCACGTTGGCAACCATGAATTCTGAAGACGCCGCTCGTCACCAACCTTCGCGGCCTCATGAGCAGAACTGGAAACAGCTTAGAGTCACTGGTTATCATGTGTCTACTCTTGTTAGCACGGTGGCCATCACGCATCCCTCGCACTACTATCGGTCTCCACATGGCGGCAAACATCTGTCGTGCGTCCCATTTACTGAACATGACTGCCGCGGTTCATGTGCCCGTCGTAACGACCCGGATCTGTCTCCCCGATGTGTTTCTCTCTCTGCGCTATCTGAAAATTCATCGATTCACGCCCCGTGACATGGATGGCGGATGGAACCCCATGGTGCGTGTAATCCTACGCGTTTGTGGATTCGACATGTACTTTGTGTCAGCGCACATTCCAGACACTCCTGCCGCTCTCCAAGAAACTCGAAGTCTTCGCCCTCGAACCCGACGATCCCCACATAAGAGGTAACGTAAACCCCCTGGGATATAGTTCCTAAAAACGCGAAATATATGGATATTAGTGTTGGAATATGGGAATATTCGGCATGCAGGTTCAACGGGTACCTTGTGTAGCCACACGGCAGTGCAAGTACCTGCAGGGTAAACGGCGAATATAAGATATAGGGTCAACGGAATTGTCGTATAGATTTTATCTTTTCCTTTTAGTTATAGTAAGGTACATTACTTATCCATTTAGTTATACTCAGGAACTCGTCTCAAGTATATATTCTTCTGTACTCGAGTCGTCTCCCTCAGACTTCCGCTACTCTCTGTGCGCGAAGACTGAGTTGTCTATTAACTAGAACTCTCGCGCACTTTGTTGTCTCATTCTTACAATTAGGACCTTCTTCGAACGCGTGCAGAGCTGTCCACGCCGCATCCGTGGACACGCCGGGATTCGGACGTTATTGGCGAAGCAACGCTGCACAAGTGGTGTAAGGGATATGGATGGCATTCCGGCATCCGGTGATTTCCGATAGATGGATCAATTGACGCGTTGAACTGCGTCGAGCTTGCCGCCTGCGGCGCGGGTTATTTATAGATTACAAACGAATATCCTATTTAGATACAATGGACGCAGTACGATATTATTTAAGTAGCTAGTAAGTAGGTAGTTCTTTAGCTTGTCTTGAATCCAACACCTCTCGTGCGAACTACTTGAATTTTTGACGACTCAAGCGGGGTGTTTTCCCTCTGAATTATCAGGACCTCGCAAGTGGCGATACTTGAAGGTGCTTACTCTGCTTGTTTGTCTATTATACGCATCGTCATCCTCATTCCGCCCCTCACTGCTGTTGCAACTGTCGATGAAGTCGCGAGTTATTTGGGAGATCATTACGCTGAGAACACGGACGATACCGTCACAGTTTAAACAGTCTGACTATGCTCTCCCTTTGGAATCTCATTCCTTCCTGGATCGGCCCCGTTTCGACTTTGTTATCGCCGCTATGCCCAGCACATGGCTCCGCGAACTCTACCCGTCTGACCCATTCTATACCCCACGCCCTCATTTTGAATTCATCCAGTCGCTTTTGTACGTGAACACCCTCCATTGCCCCTTTTCTTTGGTTTCCGGCTGGCTCCGCATGTGATATGTGAGATATTATCCATTACGCTTATCAGTCAAGTTAATCGAGATTTCTCTCTTTGGTCGGTCTGAACAACTGAACAACACCCCATTCAAACTTAAACTGCCAAGAGGATGTTCAATCCACTCACTCACTGCCTAAAATGTCTACAGGGGGCCTATGTTCAATTCACTGGTGAAATTTCAGCGGTGCTAGTTCAACTACGTTCAATTCTTCCCATTAACTCGGAAGTGAGGGGTGCCTCTCCAGTATCAGTTGACAGAGAGACCCACAGATGAGCATTCCACAAATCATATACAAGAAAACCCCATTGAAGTCCTTGCCCAACCATTTATGCTAAAAAAGACTGAGTGCGAGCAGACCCTTCAAACCCACTTTCCAGCGATCAAAATCAGTGGTTCCGGCTCGCATCATCGTAAGAAGCTCGTGTACAATGCCAGATTTGAGGTGGATAGCTGATCCCTTCGTATCTTCTAAGCAAAATTATGTGATATTCACTCTCACATAGTAATGAATATCGAGGAGACACACCGTATTTGGCGAACTCGGTCAGCATATCCAGGGCCACCAGTGCGGAGTCATGCCGCCGGAGGAGATTCACGCAGATCGCCCAAATCCTTGATTCAAGGACGCCATGCCGGAATTGACCTTCAGTTTTGGGGTTTGGTGAGCCAGGACTTCATCGCGAGGTAACCCAGGACCTACTATTCGGAGCAAAATGCACGATAACCGCTGCACCACATTTTTGGATCGCGGGGTCCGGATTCCTGAGGAGGGACATGAGCGACTGTCGACCCTCCGACGAGATAGTGAATGAACTGAATTCCGGTCAGTGGGGGATCTTTTTAGACTTTTAAACTCACAAAGGTAGTAACGTCAGTATGAAATTAGTATACGACTTGCGCAGATCAGGATCTGCATGAGCCATTCGCTCAAGAGGTTGGTGAGTCAATGCGATCCCAACGAGCGAAACTTTATCATCTGGAGCCTGCTTCAATATTGTACGGCTGAATAGTATGAGTAACATACGACGTTGCACGAGGTTTTGGAGCAGGAGCAGATAATTGTTGTCGCCGTCTCCCCCATTCAGCATATGAATCATTGCTTCCAGTCTCGATGAGAGATTTTGAATGCCATCTGTTAACACGATATATGTGTCTATATAGTCTTACAGATGGTGTTAATCAAACCATGTTGAAAGAAGGCGAGAAGTTCTGCAACAGTGGCCTTTTGTGCATAGGAATTTTCATGCCCCAGAATCGAGATTATTTTGGTGATTGTCTGGGGGGACCAAATCGTTGCCCGAAGGTCGTCTACGCAGCGCTCGGTCAACAAACACTACCGGTGAAAATGAAGCCAACCGTTCTGTGCAAGGGCGACAAGTGTATCGAGTGCGGCCTGCCTGACAGCGTAATGCGCATCCCCAAGCATGGAGTCGATCTTCGCGATGATCTCGCGAGAGCAGCATGAAGCGCGGACATCGTCTAGCTGTAAGTCAGCGCAACAACAGTGTGGATGCTGGTAAATGAGCACCATGCCGGGTAAGGGCTTTGATGGCATTCAGGGCGCCTTTTCGTAGATCAGGCTCGCTATCTCCCAGCCAAGATTGGATTCTCGCTATCATCTCGGAAGAGCAGATTGAAACGCGGACATCGTCTATTTGGAGATCAATGTGGCAATATTGGGAATATGTAACATCATGCTCACCATGGTCCGCAAGAGTGACAAAATCTTGGAGAGCTCGTAGTCGTACTTGCCTACTTGGATTCCTCAACATGTGGACGATTGTTGTGATCGTTGTAGGAGAGCAGATTAAGGGGCGCAGGTCGTCTGTTCGAGGTCGGCCTAATAAAGAAGGAGGTGAATTTGATACTCACCATATTGCGCAAGCTGAACAAGGTAGCCAAGTAACCGTATTTGATCTTCCTCCGCAAATGCACCCCCCAGTATCTGCGAAATTTTCTCAGAAGAGAATGTCCCCGTACGAACGTCATCTAATTAAATATTGACTCGTGAATGATCCTGATTATTGTGAAGACTTACCATGCCGCATAAGAGTTACAAAGGTGCGAAGAGCGACGTCTCGTACATGCAAGTCTTCATCTCCGAACCTCGAAATAATTTTCGAGACAGTCTCCGGAGAGCAGATTGACATGCGGAGATTGTCTGATCGTGGTTTAACCTACCAAAGAGATGAAGGTGAGACCTCTCACCATAGTTGGCCAGAGCGAGAACAGCGTTCAGTGCGCTTTGCCGTATACGAGTCCGTTTTGTGTGCTCCATAAGCGACATCAATTTCGGCAACATCTTGCGGGCCTCCGTGGAAATTAATGTCTGGACGTCATCTGACTATAAGATAAGCGCGTCAAAGGTGTGGACGGAAGAGAACCCTCGCCATGCTGAGCAAGAGAGACAAGGCCTTCGAGTGCCTTTTCGCTCACGAGGTAGACTTCATCTCCTAGCAATGCTATCATTTTTGGTACTGTCTCTCGAGACCGGAGTGCGCTGCGCAGATCGCCTAACCGCAGGTTGGCAGAAATCATTTGGGCCAATGTGAAGACTTGCCGTGGCGCGCCACACCAACCACGGCGTCAACTGCTCCCATTCGTACTTGCCAGTCTGCGTCCTCAAGAACCAAAATCAGGCTGGACATCGTGTTGACAGAAAGAATTGAGGCATGCAAGTCATCTGATCTGAAGTCGGCGAATAAACAGCTCAGACGAATATGAGTGCTCACCATGCTGTGCGAGGCCGATAATGGCGCGAAGTGCGCCTTCTCGTACATTGGATTCCGCATCCCCAATCAGCGTGATAATTTTCGACATGGTTTCTGGACCACAGATTGAAGTGCGGATGTCAGCTGGCAAATGTTGGCAATCAGAACTGCACGCAAACTGAAAATTTACCATAGGGCGATAAAGCGACAATGACGTCCAGTGCACTTCTTCGTACTTTGTAGTCTACATCCTCCAGCAAGGGGAGGATCTGCATCCTCGTCTGGGGAGCGCAGATAGATGGCCGGAGGTCATCTACTTTTAAGTTAGTCTAACGAGGAATGACTGTAAATGTTTACCGTATTGAGCAAGAGTGACCAGCGTCTGGACTGCGTATTGCCTTCCCCAGTAGAATTTGTCGGTTAGCATCGCTATAATTTTCGGCATAGTTTCGGGACAACGGATGGACGTGCGGATGTTCTCTGTCTAAGGTCAGTCGAGCGATAGTGGTAGTGAATGCCAAACCTCACCGTACTGCGCAAGTGCCACAACGATATCCAGTGCCTTTTGTCGGGCATAGTAGTTTTTATGCTCCAGCCCAAAGATGATTTCTCGTACCATCCCCTGAGCAAAAATTGACGCCTCTGGTTACATGTCATACCATTGACAGCTCCGGTCAAAGTAACTCATACCACGCTGTGCAAGAGCGACCACGGCACGCACAGTGCTTCTTTGTACATCAGGGTCGTGATCCCCTACCTTCGAGATGATTGCTTGTAGGGTCTCAGGACGACACATGGACGTGCGGACATCGTCTGGCCGGAAGTTATCCAACGAATGGTTCATATAAATGTAGCTTTTCACCATATTGCGCGAGGGCGACAATAACTTCAAGGCCACTGTGTCGTACGTAGGAATTCCGATCCCTCAGCATGGAGGTGACAATCAGGATGGTCTTGGGGGACCGCATTGCCACGCGGAAGTCAACTGGTTGGGAGGTCATCCCACAACAGAGGAGGAGATCGGGCATAGATGCTTACCATATTGCGCAAGCACAACAATAGCTTCGAGGGTACGTCGACGTACACTGGAGTCTCGATTTTCGAGTGTTGACATGACTTGCCCGATTGTGGACGGAGAGCAGATCGATGCGCGGATGGCGTCTGACCAGAGGTCAGCTCGACGAAAGTCGAATGCGGTGCGATGCTCACCAAACGGCGCAAGCTCGATAAGTGCTTCAAGGGCGCTTTGACGTACATCAGAGTCGTGATCCTCCAACATCGAGGAGAGCACTGTGAAGATGGTCTCAAGAGAACAGATTAGGGCACCGGTTTCTAGCTGTCGGTTAGCCCAACAAAGATGGGATACTACTATTCAAGACCACTGACCATGCCGTGCAACCGCGACAATGATCGTAACTGCGCCGGATGCTCGGCCCATCATTGGTATAATTTTTGAAATTAGCTCCGGACAGCATATTGATGCGCGAGAGTCATCTGTTTGAGATTTAGCTCTTGAATGGTGTTGATAAATATGTGGGCCAACCATGGTGTACAAGAGCACAAATTATCTTGAGTATGCTCTCTCGAACGTCCTGGTCCTCGTGGTCCAGCATTGAGACGACTTTGGACCGGGTATATACGAAGGGTGGCACCTACATACATTCGAATGCCCGGCACATTCAGCTCACAGGCGGCACATTGAGTGAATGTGCCATGCGTGAACGCAAGGGCGGCACATTCCATTTCGGGAATGTGCCGGCCTTGGCACCGACTAAGTATTCTGGGAAAAGACACGTGTCTTTTCTTCACATCCCGCAGATTCCCGCCTCTTTTCCTCTTCCCACCACCACCCCTGGATCCAGCAACCCCGCCAACGCGTCAAACTGCCCACCAATGGCACCAATAACCCGAAGCATAGCGCCACCGACCAGCTCTCCATGGACAGGGTCTCGGTACGTCGATTGATCGACTTCCATACTATGTATGTCGCGCCATGACCCCCCCCGCTGTCCTGTATGCGTGGTGTCCGTGTTTACGCCTTCATTTCAGATACATCCCCAGCTCGCTACATAATTCCGCTCCCCGCACGCGCTTGGTGACAACTTGACCCACACCGTCTCACGCGTCGATCTCTGGAGCGCAGGCAGTCACGCAGGTATGTTCCTGAATCACGCTGCTCTTGTTTTTCTCTTCTTTAGGTTGATTTCTCACCATTCACAGACCACGCTAACATGTATGTTCCAGGCCAATATCTTATTTGCATATAGTCGGCACATACATGGCATGTGCAATATACTGAGACATCTAGGTTGCACACCGAAGCACCCGGCGCCGCGCTCCGATCTTCTAGCCATGCACACATGCCCTGATCTCTAATCTGTGCAGCGCAGTCTCGAGTAAGTTGTCGTACACAGAACTACACGCAACTGGGGGAAGCTTACCTAGCATGCACAGGACCTTGTGGATTTGCTCGCTGCGGGGATTACGATTCATGAGACCTATCTGCCATGCGCCTTAACCGCATAGGTCACCTTTCATGGTAACGACTCCGCCCTTCCTAGAACTGGTATCTTCGAATTGGAGGTATGCCGTCCTCATGCTGTCAAACTTGAATTACCCCTGATGTTTTTTTATTTGCCCAAATCTTCTTGCGTAGCTCAATATCTGCTGGGTCTCATCTGAACCCCCCGGTATTCATATATCTGCGAGTATCCAGGATTGTTTTACGGTCATCGCAATATTTACTGACCTCAAGTTGACAGTATCTCAAACCCAGGCATTTCCGCGTGTTTTGTTGAAGAGCCCCGAATTGCTAATACAGCCATTTTTTTCGCAGAAGGATAGCAGATTCTGTGGCATGGATGGCGTGGGTGGCATTACCTAGGATCGTAGATAAGACTGTTGCTACATACCTTCAATAAATTTATAGCATCTTGTGGTTTCTCAAAAATGCGCCCAGATTTTCACAAATTTGGTTACAAATTGGCAAATTCCCCGAATCCAGCAGAATTATCACAGATTCAGTAAAGTGGATTTTCCTGATGCAGCAAGCCAGCACTAGTACACCGGAATCTCGGACTTGAACAATCATTCTGTTGTAAGCCTCTATTATATTTTCCGCTGCCCAAATTTGTTCCCATTTTTCGTTCTCTAGCTCATGCGCACCTAGTCGACATTTCTTCCGGAGTGACTGCGCCCAAGGTGCGAGGTCACCGAGAGCCCGAAGTTGATGAAGAGATAGGCATGTTCCCGAGCTCCAACGGCACGTAAACGCAAATGCAGGAGGCGATTGAAGAGCGCTACACGAAGAAAGTCAAAAAGGTGAGCCAAAAAGAGAATTGCAAACACCACCGATACTCTTGCCAATACTGATTCCAGTTTCAACTAATGACGATACAACTCCAGACATTTACCACTGTTAGATTCCTGTTTTAATCACATTTCTTTCTCTATCGCGTTTCTGCCTTGCGCCCAAGCTTGCGCCGATTAATGTTCAAGTCTTGTAACGCGATGGTAAATGCAGTGCAACTCTCAGGGTCTGAATTTATGGTAGGAATGTGCCGTGGTTTAACAGACACGGCGGCCAACAGAATGTGCCGGCCATCCGCTCATGGGCGGCACATTCGGGGAATATGCCGGCTGTGGCCCTGAATGTGCCGCCTGTAAGCTGAATGTGCCGGGCGTTCGAATGTATGTACGTGCCGGCTTTGGTCTATCCCGCTTTGGACCTCATTTGGGACGAGCAAATCGACGTGCGGACATCGTCTTGTTGAACATTAACGTTAATCTTATCGGTGTCGGATGGTGTGAATGCTCACCGTAATGTGCAAGAGTACAGCACATACTCAGAAGACTCTGGGTTAATCGTTGGCCTGACGGATCGTTACCATCCACGAGCTCCAGAAGTGAGCTGAATATGAATGCCGGTGTAATAGTCCCACGGATATCATCTGTACCTAGTGAATCAGTGGTAGAGAGCGTATTTCGCGCATACCATAGGTTGCCAATTCCGTAAACGCATCAACCAACACTTGCTCCTGCGTGTTACCTGGCCCCACCCTGGTAAAAATGGCAGTCATGACATCAGACGTGGCGATTATCCTGCGTACGCCATCTACCCCTATCTTAGAGAGGCGGGGTATTATCTTTAGTGTCACTTACCGTGGCTGACCACTCCGACTAAAAAACGGACAATTTCACAGAATGTACGAGGATTCTGGTCGTCGAGGCAGTTAATTACAGCAGGAAGGCCCTCTGTGATCAGGTTCCGAGTTTCTTCTATGAAAAGTGATGCGTGTACGTTAGAATAGATCTATTATTGCAAGCATAAGAAGGTACCATTAGAAAGCAGATCCGTCAAAGCGTTGATCATTTTCGTGCGTACACCATGATCTTCGGATCGAATGGTGCCACACAATTCCGTCGCAGATACGGTACTTGCTAACTCCCGTCTGAATGTAGCTAATCCCAGTATTAGCACGATCGAATGCGCACACCTGTAGAGGACATACAATCCTGGGCGAGTTCAGCAAATAGGGCGGCGTATCGCCTCCGGAGTTCGGTCGACCCCGTGGTTAACCCCTCCAAGAGAGTCGCAGCACCAAATTTCGTCACATTATCTTTAAGATATTGTCCTGATGAAGGTCAAATTGAACGTATCCCGGTGAGATAAATCAGCAGACACACGTGCAATCGCTTCTTTCACCATTTCCGCGTGGACTATGTGTCTATTGACTGCATTCGGGTCCCTGAGAATGGCAAGGAAATCGTATGTCGGCGGTCTGATGAGCTTTGAGGGACGGTTTGAAAGAATGCATACTTCAAACAGTAGCCGTCGTAGATGCGTGTCGGAACATGCTTGGGCCAGCACAGGAATTTCCGTGTCGAACAGTGCAGGAGCGTGGTCGCCATTCCATAGAAGTAGGATGATACGGCCCTTAACACAGACTGCTATCTCACGGACACCAGCGGGTATCAGTTCAATGTCCGAGAGCGCGCCACCGGCCTTCACGAGGTCCTGAATACCGGTGGACCTAGTTGGATCTTCTGCATCAGTCGGCGCAGTCTGAACTAGACGAAGGATTGCGTATAAGCGAGCGCTCAACAAGCTTATATCCTTCGAGTTTTTGGCCAGCTCCGCAGACAGTGTTCGTAGCAGCAGAGTCACAAATGGACCCCGAAGGAGTTCGTCCTGGACCGCGGGGTCGGCAGGAAGACCAGCGATCGCACGGACAGCCGCATTGACTGTGTCGACATTCGGAGTCTCCATCATAAGCCACGTCAATGCCCGGGCCATTTGAGGACCCTTGTCCGAAGGGAACGGGGCGAACTTCGCGAATCGCCACGTACCTTTTAGCAGACGTCAAACCATGCCGGATACCGGGGTGCGAAAGGGAGAATCCGAAGAAAAGGCAGGGTGAACGCTGCTCCCAATATACAGAAACAAGATCAGGCCTGTCAAACCACCGATTACGATGCCGATGGCCAAGTCATCCTGGAAGAGGAGAATAACGAGGCCGATACTGAACAGGAAAAATGCGATGTGGATCAAAATTGGGAGACACTGGATGATGAGCTTCAAATGCCAGCGCCGGAGGCCGCGAAAGCGTTGACAGTGAAGGGATGCATCGCCCCAACTTGATCCAACTACAGAGGAAGAGAACTGGGTGATCCAGCCTTTCGCGAGACTCGCACCAAGTGCACTCATGAGACTAAACATCAGACTAGAGAACCAGAGGCCATTGACCCAGCGCGCAGACGAGGTTGGCTTGAAAGCACCAGCGGAGGTCATCTGAGCGTTGGTGACGTTGTGCCGATCTTCGATCAGGATAGTAAGAAGAGTATTGGTGATACTCTGGAGATCCTCCTGAAGACCCTTGCGGACTTCTATGAGAAATGCGGAGAGTATCGCGGAGAAGAGACCCGCCTGCCCTATGTAAGTGTGATCAATTCTATTTGAGGATGGTCGAGACATACAAAAATTAGTAGCGGGTCAAGATCACTGTTGAAGAGGTTCGCCAGATTGTCGTCGAAGATTTTTGCCTGATCCATGTAGAGTTTCCAAATTGGCGCGTTATCGGCGCAGTGGTGGCTAAAGGGGCCGTCATCCGATGCAACTTCAGGGTAGCATGAGCTCGGCGCAGAATGACCGGCGGCCAGACGACATGACTCGCACCTGGATCGAGCTTGTCCGTTGTTCTGGACCGCCGGATGATTTTCTCTCTGTCCATTGTTGTGTTCTGTGAGGGCTTCGGCGGGACATGCTGTTGGGCTTCCGCTTCATCCGCGTTGCGGGCAAACTGTGGATGGGTTGGTCCATATTCTGGATGTTCGGCGTGATGATACGCACCCCGGTTTGAGGGTGAGTTGAATGCAATGTGTTCATCGAAGTAGTTGGTGGTGAGTGGGGGAGGGGGGAATGGGTGGGTATATTATACTCGTATGGTGTTGGGACGCAAGGCGAAAGACACGTGGTAATTGTGTGGTTTACACAAGCGATTGACCCGCGGATTTACCCGCTTCCGAATTCCTCTTGTCGATTGTAGGAGAAAGATTAACCGTTCTTTAACGATTACCTGGGCGATTCTTTGTATCTCTTTGCATTCTCCATCCGGTGTTTCCCAAATTTTTCCTCTTTCTTCCAGCTCTCTCGCCGTCCTCTTTCCTCGACGTCAATTGACTTTGCACAGCTTGGTCTCACAGCCTAACGCATCACGCAGCTGGACAGCTGACCAGCGCACAGTTTTTTTCCTGACAGGCTGTACTTCCGAGTCATCGCAGTTGCTGCCCCGTACGGTGCAGCCCACTTCGATTTTTATCAGGCCGAGAAGCCACATAGCCCATGGAAGATTCTCGACATAAAAGGACTGTTCACAGTCCACTCGTTCGTGGCAATGGTTCTCGACCCTGATCCTACTGAAATTGGAATATTCTTCTGGGTCTCTGTCTGCCATTGGTGGTTGATATTCTAGGTAAAACTGCTGCTTGACTCTCGCTGGCGTATCATGACCATATCTTCCACTGGCCCAAAACTCTTGAGCTCATCGAACCGCCTGTGTTGATCATCAAATGTTGCTTTCCCATCCGCGCATGCCTCTACTGTTTCACCGCCCCTTCGAACTCTCAGCAACCCGTGGTATAATACTGCGGCTGCCGCGCGCCCACCAGGTTGAATTGCAAGGTCTTCTGGCACTAATTTCTCCGTTCTTCTGCGCAGAACCCTCAGACGGCACTGCGCACTTATCCAGGGTACACTCGGGCCCGCGCCTCGCACTGGCCCATGCGTGCGGGGGTATTTTATACAGTCGTCCCATGCAGTATCCGCGACCAACAGGGGGGGAACGGGAACGAGGACAGAATGAATCAGCCGGATGTATTTGGATGAATACGGACAATTAGCAAGAGGATGATGGCGATTGCGACGGTGGGCAAGGCGGATGTATTTATGCCGCATACCATCAAACGCGGCGCCGAGCAAGAGTACGAAGTATGAGGTTGTATTCCTGAAGAGTCTGTTACGAGAGACTAGAGAAACAGTAACTCTGTCGTTCAGGACTTTCAATAGACAGAACGAGAGAATCTGGAAAGGGCAAGCCAAACCAAAGCCATGCTTGGCTTTGGCCGGCAATCTATGGCTTTTACCAGGGCATCGAGGGCGATTTCTGGCTTTGGCCCGAGGAGTTGTACGGCCAGGCCAAAAGCCAACCCAGGCCACAATTTTGGCTGCCCAAATAAATCTCCCACCACCACCACCCAAGTTGACCCCCCGAGTCTTGGCTTTCCGAGTCGTTTGACACTTTGGCTCTTCTTCCCAAAGACATTTAACTGACAGTCCTAGTGACTTAGCTAGCCAGGAGGTGGGCGCGCTATGTACACAAGACGGGCCGCCGCTCCGCTCCCGCATGTCAAAAAAGGAAGACCAATTGCTGGAATGGAATGCTGTAAGGGAACACGGGGAGGGAACAGAAAATTTTGTGGACAGAAGGACGAGGTGAAAGGCAAGATGCGTTGATGGGAGAACGACATGTTGACGACATGTTGACGATGATGAGCTGCTGAGAAAAAACAGGGAGGAGATGAATCTATTTCCGCATGAACTTGATGGCCAGAACGAGCAGAGGTTGCGCGGAGGGAAAAAGCACCAAAAACCTGTGATAATTTTAAGTGACCTGCGAGATCCATGCATCGATATAAGAATCCAACTTGGTTTGTCTTTGACCACATACTCTCATTGGCTCAACGACTCCAATGAGGTCATCAGCTCCACAGTTCCACCGAGATGTCGAGTTCTCCACCGAGATGTTGGATTTCTATTTATAACTGTCGAGATGCTCGCCAGTCCACCCAAATGTCAGTTTTCAACACCTGGGCTCCAGTTGAGGAAAGCAGTTTTTTTACCTATGTAAGATAGTAAAGGAGTCTATGCATCGGTAGTACTGTAATCATGGGTAAACTGGCTGAATCCACGGCAGCATGCGATATGCTAACCTACCATACATCCATGCCGGATATGTACGAGCGAGCAGGTGAGCCCGTCGAATGTCTGCCATAATACTGGACTATGGTGCAGTGCCCTGGCAGCCGTCATGCCCAAATATGGACAAGACTCTTGTCTTTTATCGGACAAAATCTCCCACGCTCGTCTTGCTCTCGCTGGCGATACACCTTCCTCTTACTCAACGGTACTCATTCATTCAACTCCTTTCATGTCTTCCTTTCTTCAATACTGGCTCCATACACTTCCTATCCCGCTTTTCCTGGGTAGAATACTGTCTTATCACATCGGCGACACTTCTCGCGCAAGACGCTGCAAGTAGCGACATCCTGGGCATCCACGCTGTCGAACGGCGTTGTGCCTGTAAAATCCTTCAAGTGCAATTCCACGGGTTGTTCAGGAGTCCCAGAACGACCCGGCCACTCTTTCCATCCCCACTTGTGACCACCGCAGCAAGTCAAAAGAATTTGTATTCCTCTTGTCTATCCCATTCCTGTATCACGTACTGATTGGTCTTCTCTAGTTGCCAGAGGAGATTTCCTCCATGGTCCTCCTCAAGATGAAGGGAGACTGCCGAGTCGTACCTCGGTACCACCATCAACAACGCCGTCATCATTGTCCCTGCCTACTTGAACGACTCGCAGCGTCAGACTACCAAGGACGCCGGTACCATCTCCGGCATGAACGTCCAGCGAATCATCGATAAGCCCACTGCCGCCGCCATCGCCTACAGTCTCGACAAGAAGGTCCCCGGCAAGCGTAACGATCTCGGAGGAGGAACTTTCGATGTGTCCCTCCTGACCATCGAGGTCAAGGCCACCGCCGGTGACACCCACTGGCGGCGAGGACTTTGACGACCGGCTCGTCAATCACTTCGCGCAGGAGTTCAAGCGTAAGAACAAGAAGGGTATGTGCTTTTTCACTATTTTTTCTCGTGCGCATTATTAATTTTAATTTCTAGATTTCTCCTCCAACCTCCGCACCCTCCGCCGTCTCCGCATCGCTTCTGAGTGTGCCAAGTGAACCCTCTCCTCCTCCGCGCAGACCTCCATCGAAATCGACTCCCTCTTCCAGGGTATTGACTTCTACACCTCGCTCACCCGTGCCCAATTTGAGGAGCTCTGCCAGGACCTCTTCCGCAGCACCCGTCAACGACACCATCAAGTGGCTCGACGCGTCGCAGGAGGGTTCGAGAGGAGTACGAGGAGAAGCAGAAGGAGCTGGAGTCCATCGCCAACCTCATCATGCAAAAGCTCTACGGCGCTGGCGGTATGCTCCCAGGCGCCGAGGGCGGGTTCCCGGGCAGTGGCTTCCCAGGCGGTGCATGCGGTGCTCCCGGTGCTTCCCTGGCGCTTAGGTCGACTAATCTTCTCAGATCTCTTTCTTCGTGGTGGACATATTACGATAATGAACTACATACTCAGGGTATGTCCATCTTCTTCCTCTGCCTTTCTTTTATGCTGACTGTTCTCTTTCACAGATGAAGATGTAGCCGCTGTTGGTATTGCGTGGAATTGTCTCACGTGTATGCACCCAATAAATCCTGATTTTCAAATGATTTGCTTGAGCTACTTCAACTCCTGCTGCACCCAAGCTCTGCATTACAAGTGTGCCTACCAAAGTTTTACCTCACCTCAAAGTGTGCTCAACACGCGCGCCACCCGCCTCGCCTGTACAAGACTGTATGAAGACACAATAAATGCTCAAGCTCCAAATTGTGTGCTGCTACACTTGTATCCGGTAAATAGACGACGGAATTTTGTATGTATACGCTCGGATCCTGAATGTAAGTAGAAAATATTACTCTGGTACCCTAACTGCGTGATGGTCACAGTGTGACCAAACGCGCTTATTCTCCGTCCTTTATTCCTTTCGACACAGTCCATGGGCAAGGGGCGTCAAAAGGGGGCCAAGAATTTGCCTGGGCATTATGCTGGGGGTGCGAGACCTGGCTCGGGCCGGAAGCTAAAAAGCCCAAGGAGTGAACTCAACACCGTCAGATGATGCGCGCGGAAAGCGCAAGCAGCCCGACTCTGAGTTGGACACAAATACTCAGCGCAAAAAGCAGAAGGATGTACGTACCTTTAATCTGTCAACTATGCATGACTCAAGAAAATTACTAGCCCAGGAAGACGAGGAGTGTAGCACAAACACTCGGGCAACCGAGCCCGGTCCGTCAAGGACCAATACAGAGAAGAACAAGGCCTCGGGCTCTACCGCGGTGCCCCCCCAAAAATTTATCCTATGTTTCGTGAGTTACTCACCTTTCTTGGCAAAAATTCCGCTGATTATCTCATAGGAAATAATCGAGCCAGCACAGATGCTTCAAGACGAGTCTAGGCACTGAGAGACTACCTACCATTCCAGATATTGTTCCTCCGGTAATCTCTAGCCCTGATGTTGTACCCGCTCGCATCATGGAATCAATTGCAATGCTACTCCGCAATACGAGTCGAATATTGGTTCGGAACTCGATGATGATGACGATGACCGTCTGGCTGAAGACACTCCAGCGCCAGAGGGTGTTGTCCAAAACTATCTTGATCGCATTCAAAAGGAGGTCCACGCACAAATAGAGGGAGACGGCAAACAACCCGACTGTTATCGAAATGGTACATTTTGGATTCGCCCTCGCGACAACTGGTTCGCTCTCGACAAAGACAAAGACTCACCGGATATGCTATACTATCCTCGCGTCTTTGTCTGGGTCCCCAGCGTGTTGGTGTCAAAAGACTTTGAATTCACTTGCGTCTTTTGTGGGAAGGACAAGATGGGCCAGAGCGGTGAGTATTTATTGTGACATACCATAACAGTTTCTCATCCCATGAAGGCTGGAATAGCAATCCAGTTGCCCGCCGTGTCGTCGATCTTGATTCGAGCTATTACATATTGTCAAAACGTCTCAAATGCAGAAAGGTCTGCCAAAAATCGTGCAGTATGTATAACAACAAGATTCTTCAACAACTCCCGCCCCATCTGCGTAATCAGTTCCCTGGTTCGTGTTTTTCATTGAATCACACCGTAGTTTTTAAGCTGCTATTCCAGCATTCTTGACACATCGGAGTGGAATTGATAAGAGAGTCATGACCCTTGTCAGAAGTACCATTGCACACGGATTAACCGCCAATGCTTGGGAGAAAATTCTCCGTGAAATGAATGTTCGACGACGTGACCTTGCGGAGCGGGATTATGTACATGCACTCAAAAGCTGCGCAGAACACACTCTACCAGAAAAACTGCAGCCGTTCTCTTCATTCCTCGACAAACGCGGCTATGCTGGTTTCTCGCCCTCCGATGGTTTATAAACCAAGTCTACGTTGAATTTATGGGCCATATCAAGCCGCATCAAGACCAGGCCATGGCTGCCTTGCCTGCCGTGCTGCGCGGATGGATCAGTCATACAAGGCAATTAAATATATTGCCCGGTTCAATGGCACCCGAGCATTTGGTAGCCTTTGGACAATGACAAACGAGTTCGAACAAGTCCGCCAAATGATCCTCACTCTCACGCGTCATCTTCACCACATCGAGCGGCCATTGCGCGGCATCGTGAAATCGTTACATGAACATGGGCATGCACCGCTTTCTCTTCTTTGGACGGATAATGTGAAAGCGGACCACAATTTTGTCGAAAGTGTTGTTCCGACATTACGCATTGATGTAGACCATATCACAGCGGACCAGGGTCGATCATATCCCTTGCTGAAGGTCCCAAGTGGTCTCAAAATTCGTGTTGCCTCTTCAATCAAGCTCATAGACCAAGCGTGTGCTTCGGTTCTCTCGATGTCAGTGGCATAAATCCCGGAACCAAGATCTTCGTCGGGTTTGCCATGGAATGGGACTGGATGGCTAGCCAGCGTGGTCACTTTCCTGCTTCCCTGATTCAGCTTGCTGTTGGCGATTTCGTATATCTGCTACAGGTGGGTGTCTTTTTGCTATCGCATAGACACGTGGATTAATATTTGTCTTAAAAAATCCAGACCTATCATATTTCTAATCCACGTCAAGTCCCAGCCTCATTGAAAGCATTGCTGTTCTCACAGCAAGCAGTTAAAGTCGGATATCATGTCCAGGGGAATCTCGACATTCTCTCCTGGCTTTGGGAACTCACCCCCCCCTCGAAATCCATAAACGAAAACACCGGATGGATTGATCTCGGCGTTCTGGCGAGATCGAAAGGTCTGATTCGCCAAGCTTCGCTCTCCCTTCTATACATTCCCAAGAAATACTCGGGCACACCCTTGAAAACCTCGAGGAGATGCGCTGCTCTGATTGGTGCCGACCCGATTTATCCGAGGATCAGAAGAACTACGCAATCCGAAATGCATGGGTTCCACTCCATATTTTCAAAGCCATCATTGAAAGACCGCCTGCTGGTGCCCGATTATCCCAATCGGGCTACCTGGCGACGAAATAACTTTGCGAAATGGGAGTGTTGCGGTTGCACATGGAGCTTTTGTTGAACGAATGACAAAGTTCCCAGTATCTGAGAAGGATTTGACCCAAGGATACATCTCCCTTTCTAATAGACGAGTATTGGTCCGCATCAGCAAAATCCTTGCTCCGTCCTTCATTTCCCATTACCACCGTCAGACCCTCGAAGAATTAGGTCCAGCCCCATTCGATATGGTCGTAGATCTCGCCTCTCTGGTGTCCAGAGAAAATGTTCCAGAACCAATGCATCAGCTAGTAACGACTCGCAGACAGTCAACGATCCCGCTGGTCCATGGACGAGGACGAGGAGGACGACAGCAATTCCTCAGAGTCTTCTGATTCGGAATCTGATTCTGATTCGGATCGTGATCAGGAATTGGCGGGCGACGATGATGAATTTGAATCATTTATGGATGCCGACATTGACGCGTATATTGCAACTCACCCCGAAGGACCGGAAACTCACGCTACTGGGTCCCACCATCCCCTAGTTCAGCCCGCAGAAGTAACTGGACCCCAGCCAACGCACACCTTTCAAGATATTTGGCATGAGATGGAACGGCTGAACAAGCATATTCCTCGGGATCATTCTCTCGCAAAACAGTTTTCTAGATGGCTCCACGACGCCATGCTTGTCCCGGACAAAATTGACAAAGCTCGTGTCGAGGCCGTTTTGAAAAAACAAAATATAACGTGGGATCAAGCGGTTCGGAGCAAGCCAGATTGGGTCTGGCGGCGTGTTCGTCGATATTCCCGCCTCCCGATACTCTCATCCCCATTTTGTCGGAACTCTTCAAAAGCCATGCAGATCTGAAGTGCGCAAAGAAGAAAATAAAGCTATTTGATGCTGAATGTCACAAAGCGGCCAAACTTATGATTGAAGATGTGCGAAAGGGTTGGGTTTCTGATCCCCCAGGCGTCGCGCTGTACAACATACTGCGAACGGATTCGAAAGGCCTCCCGATCTATCACGACATCCGAGGGACAAACGGGTTGAAGGGGGGATACATGGGCCAGTCCGAAGTAAATTCGGCTCTCTAGGGGCGTCTGTCGAAATGACAGTCGCTTTGTTGTCAGACTTTTGTTACTGCAAAAATGTTGAGGTGCGTTACGAGCTCATCCTTCAATAAATAAGTATTTATTCAAATTACAGTCGGGGTCACTTCACCGAGACGGAATCACATATGACGGGCATTATGATCCTTGGATTGAGGATGACATCGACATCGCATATCAATCCTTGCCCTTTGATGCCCCCCGCCGAACTCGCCCTGGATACATAAACGTCTCACTCTTCAAACCCACAGAGGAAAGATTTATTATCTCAGAGCTTCCGCAAAAGATTTGCGATGAGTTCAATATTCCTCGGCATGATCGACCTTCACCTATTGACGATAAAATCCCGCGATTGCCGTTGGTGGACTTATCCGGTGCCCGAACGGATCGGTATGGATATCTCGCCTCTGTGCAGGACACAAAATTTGCCCTCGTGCCGATGCACACGAACGAAGAATACAGGCTGTTTAATAAAGAAGTCGCTAAATTTATGGGGTCAAATGGTCAGCCGGATTTCAAAGCCATGGCTAAATGGTGGTCAACGAACGTCGATGGGAAAACGATCTTCTTCAAGATACCCGAACATCTCCAGGCCCATTTCAAAACATGGAGTGCAGTACGTGACGAGATCACAACCATGCATATGACCACCCAGGAACGCGCAAAATTCATGAACATAATTCGGTCAGAGGCCCATACCAGTGTCGTCTTGGACGAATCGTATTCCCCTGTCGTCCGGGCACGAAAAGCCGTTGAGTCTTCGGCAACCGTTGCGACTCAGAACCGACGCGCAGCTGTCGCTGATGTGGCAACCACGACAACATCCCCATCGACATCAGCTTCCCCCGCGAAACCACATCAGCCTACGTTCATTAACACTGGTCTCATATCCGCTAGTCCAGGGCCATCGGGGCATTCTGTTGATCCCGCTGGATATTCTTCCGGACCATTCTTGGCATCAAACACTGTGCAGCCCAGCACTTCAGCAGCCAAAAAGGCCCCGAAGCAAAAAGAGTGTAAAGTTTGCCAAAGTGTCGGGAGAAATGGACTCCAGTGCAAGGGCAGAGGGAATCGAGAAAAGTGTCCATTTTTTGGGAAGCCTGGCGCGATTGGGCCTACAAAACTGATACGATGGTAGTTTTTGCATTAGATACAGGCGGTGTAAATAATCTTAGCCATGAAGAATGCATGTGCAATGTTCCATACCTGTGAGACGGGTTTCAATGATGGAAATCCTCCCCAAAAAAAGAATACGCCAGCAGTATTCGAACACACGAAAGATGTCAAAAAAGGAAATAGTTACGAAGCAAAGCAGATCCAACTCAGTTAAACGACCATTTGGAGTCAGGGCCCCATCTTCTCCCTTCACACTCCCTCGATTTCTATTTGAAAAGACTTCTTTTCAAATAGGCGCCAGGACATAGCACCAAAGCCTAATACTGGCGTGACATTAAATTTCACAAAGGAAACCAAACAGTGCATTATCCAAAGCTCTCCCAAAACAAGCAATATGTCGAGCCTGTCTTGAGCCTGCAGATTCATGTAGTTGGAAAGTCGAGCATTATATTATGCTGATTCTTATGAATAGGATTTTGACTATGGTTCTCATGGAGACCGCACACAGAGGCAGCACACGAGGCTGGGAGGAGTCGACCGAAGGTTGGCGACGAGCGGCGTCTTTAGTGTTATTTCAACCTTGATCTTGATCTCGAAGTTTCAGAAATACTGTGGGTTTTGTGAAAATTTCCGTAGCGTAGCACGGGCCCACTGCTACTAGAACTGAAACTGAGTCGGGAAGGAACTCGAGCATGCCAGCAGCAGAGCATTGAAAGCGCAGGATCGGGCCAACCTGAAGAATTGTTGATGGGCCGTGAAACGAGATTGAAGGCGGGGATAGAGAGTGGTTGTGGGCGAGGGACCAGCCACTTATTTATCTATGCCTCGGTGATACGGCCGTAGTGCGAAAATGTGGAGGCGCAGTGAGAATTCAACTGCTGCACAGTCGCAATTTCGCTGCGGGGAACTGCGTGCCTCTGCGGATTGGAAGAACAGTGGTCAGCTGAAGAACCTCAAATGAAAACCCACGGAGTCCGTTCTGTCCACAAATGGGGAGCGATGAGGACAAACCTAGAGGAGACGGAGATAAATGAGGTGATTGCATGGCCGAACGACAAAATCTTAGAGAACGGTTGGTTAATGGAGATAGGGATAAATGGAGGAAAGTACAAACATGTTCAAAGAATCGCGAAGCATTTCGTTGAAGAACGGTTAATCCAGAGGCTGTGCTGGCGGCTGCCAGGCGATCTTGCGGCGATCAATCGACACAGCCAATGAGCTGTCGCACGTTTCAGAGGCGCACCTCGCCCACGTGCTTCCGGAATTCCACGACTGCACCCGTGGGCAGCCCGCCTCAAACATTGTAACGCTCTGGGCAACGACATCCTCATACCCTAGTCAAGCATCGTGGCTCTCGCTGTCGCGTTCCTCCCATTGCAAAGTTCCTAATCTTTGACTCGCGTCGTTGACTTCGCCGACCTGGACCTGAATGCCGTCGATCTTCGCAGTAGTACTGTTATCGTCGCCTGCCGGCGTCGCAGCTCCTTGTATCACTCCCATTCACTCCCGCCACCCCAAATCCATGTCTTTCCCACTGGGCCGACGAACGACGGCCGTGCTTAATCGCCCCTCTTTCTCCCTCTCCCTCGGACTCCCTTCTGCTGCCCGTGCACCATACCCTTCCTTTTTATCTACGTCTCCTTGCCCAAGTCCTCCCCTAACGCCTCCATATTTTACACCATCCCTCCACGCATCCCGCTCTGCGCCCCGGCAACTGGCTTTAACCATACATCTTCCCCACGCTATACTTTACACGCGGCGCAGCTTTCCCTCCATTCCATTACCATCCCCTCCCTCTTCATCCTCGATTCACCCCAATTGTCCCCATCTCCAATCCATCCCATTCTCCGCATCATCCCCGTATGGTCTACTACCTTCCTGTTCCCGATCCTCGCCTTCATTTGCTTCACATTCCCTGCCCGCGCGTCCGCGTCCTCCTCGTCCATCCCCTTGTCTATCTCGCCTCCTTCCGTCCATGCTTCGCTCGCCTTCCATTGCTCTGCTCACCTGCCTCCGCGCTGTAATAATCCTAGCCTAGCGTCTCACTTCTCCTTCTCCCCCGCTTTTTATCATTACTATACCACTCCTCGATCCCTATACCATCTTCCCTCTCCCTCCTGCTCGTCTTCCTCCGTCCTGACTTACGTCCCATATCGTCGCAGCTCTCGTTCCCCCATTTCTTTGCTTCTGCGCGCTTCATCCCCCGATGTTCACGCTGACTTGTTCTTTGCATAATCAAGAAATACGCGCACCACGCGTTCGTCTTCGACGGCGGGGAGGAGCAATTTGCCCTTGGGAAGCGCTTCATGATTCCGTCTCCGGTGGCATGTGTTCTTGGTTCTTGCTTGCCCCCTTTCCTCCAATCCCGCCACTTTCACCTCCCATCGCTGAGCTAGCCTGTCGCTCCCAGCTTGCGGCATACGACATCAAACCCAATGAGCTCCAGACCTTCACCGACAGCGTCGCCAGCATCGCTGAGGGCAAGAGTTATGACTTGGAGCGCGTGTAATTTTTACACCGTCGGATATGGTAAGACCATCATTTCCTCTTTCGGCCACTTTCTGGGGCGTCTACCCAAATGCCCGTTCTCATTCCTCCCGTATTTCTGGCTCTTGACTTATAATTGAAAGCCGTCGAGAATGGCTGGAGATGCAGGTTGACGCCGATGACACCCCGGAACGAATAGGCAAGAAAGAATATGGTACCCTGGTCAGACGTTAACGCAGCAGAATCGGCAAAACTGCAGCATACACTGGGAGACGCACCAGAAGTGTAGGAGATCGAACACCGGGGGTTGAGTAAAATCGAAACAACCCGACGATAGAGTACAAAGACAAGCGACAATTGATGGAGTACATGAGGTATCTAAACGGGTCTTGGCTCAGACTTCAATAAGAAGTAATGTGGCTGCATTCATTGTATAGGCGCCGTTTGATTCGGGAGTAGGCATGGACCTGATTGTCAACAAAGAAGAAAAAGAACAGATGGAACGCAACTTGAGGAACGTGCGATTTCATGGTCCAGCACAATGCTCGGTGATCCAGGGCGTGTCAAAAGAGCGACATCGGGAAAAGGCAACCGTGCCAACGTTTAAATGCCGTGGTTTGATTGTACGTTCCTACTTCTTTTCTTTGAGCTCCGTGGGGCTCGACTCATCACACTGATTCCAGGGGTTAGATCATGCAAGACGCTGGCTGGCACGCAATGCCAACGCGCGGCACGACCCCGACAGCCTGCTCCGCGCTGTTGTGGTTTTTCTAGTTCTTCCTTTGGCATTCTTGCTGTGGCTGAGTGGGGCCAGCCAGTCCAACCGCCCGGCTTCGCCGTGTCTCTGATCACAGTCTCAGACGCATTATCTACCGATGCAATACCGATGTACTGTCTCCGCCATTCCAGGCCCGACGCAAACGGCACGCGCATCGTGGTCAACGGGCGTTATCCGGCCTGGTAATGCCCAGCGCTCACAACCGCATTGTTGTGGGTTGCCCTATCTTACCAACGGCGCGGAGAAGACCGGAATGTATGTCCTTTGCGCTCTCCACTTCTACCACTGATTACCAGAACTATATTCATCTAGATCTGTTTGTACGTTGTTCAATCCTCCCGCTACTTTCTCTTCAACTCAAAATTCACGTGTCCCATTCCGCCGCCGCGATCCTGCTTTACCCTTTGACGTTGGGTGGATGGACAATGACGAGATGGTGGCGGTAAGTTTTGCGTGGTTTGACTATTTAAAGTCTCCCTTCCCGCACTTTCTCCCTCTTTTTTTCCACTTATGATGATGGATAACCTTGCCAAAATTCCGTCCCTGACATTCTTCCAGATACTCAGCAAAGACACTGGCACGCAAGACTCGTATGCACACCGCACCATTCTATCCTGATTCCTGCTCATCATCATTTATTTGCTGCAGCGACGCTTGTCTTTGGCCCCATGGTAATTCATACCCCTGCCTACGCGTCGGACCATGTCCGATGAATACGACACCCCAGCCGCGGAGTTATTGGAAACGTATCTCGCCGTGCGTGCCTCATCCTTTTTCGGATTCCTTTCGTTCTTGTACACGCACTCCTACCTGAATATTAGCGAGTTTGCGCTGCAGCCATCAGAGCCACCTGATGGCTGTTTTGCGTTGCGCAAAATGGTGGCTGGTGGCTTATTTTCCGTGTTTGCGC
The DNA here is from genome assembly GCA_029378395.1 of Mycena leptocephala. Taxonomy (NCBI): domain Eukaryota; kingdom Fungi; phylum Basidiomycota; class Agaricomycetes; order Agaricales; family Mycenaceae; genus Mycena; species Mycena leptocephala. The sequence continues at coordinate 70,292 of JARJLF010000811.1, forward strand.
CAAGTTCAAGGCCAATTCATTTTACGGTATGTTTCAATTCTACTCAGTGAAACAGGCACCCGCTTCCCTTGATATCCGATGAAACATCAACGGCAACTTGTCGCCGCATTACTCTGGGTCAGTACTATGGGTCTACCAAGGAATATATACGCGGGAGACTCTCGCCGATTAATTCTTTCTCTCGGACCCCAATGCTCAGCCTTGCGCTCCTCGCGTCGATGTCGCTCGCCTCTGTGCAGGCATATTTCTGGCCCTCGCCACAGCTCGACGCACTCGAGGCGATGCGCTGGGACCAGAACCGATTCGGTATCGCCCCGCTCATCAGGCCCTGCGACCTGTTTATCTTCGGGCCATCGAACTCCTGGCGCTCAAACGCGGCAGACTGGATTCGTACGGTCCGTCCTTGACCTTTTTCCATCTAGTTATTATGATTTTACTGACCAAGTTTTCTTTCTTTCTTTTGGTTTACGTAGGCGTACCACGACATGGCGACGTACAATACCACAGACGGGACGGGGGGCATGGATGCGTCGATCCGCTTTGCCGCGGAGCAGGCGCGGTCGGAGGTGCGTTGCGCGTCCGCTCGCACTGCAATCAACACTGAGGAGTTGATATTCTCTGTAGAACGCCGGCGACGGCTTCGCCAACACCCTCAATGTGCTGCAAACCGTGTCAAACCGTTATGTTTCCAGTTCGTTGACATCTCTCACATTGATCGTCATGGCCTGAATGTGCGCCGTCCCAGTCGCCGACGTCCTCGCCCTGGGTGCAATCATGGCCATAGAGAACTGCGGCGGCCCGGAAATTGCCTTCCGCGGCGGCCGCGTCGACGCAGCAGTGCCCAATCAGCCGGGGGTGCCCGAGCCGCAGGAGGGACTGGACTCGCATATTGGAAGCTTTTCGAGGCAGGGATTTACGAAGGAGGAGATGATTGGGCTGGTTGCGTGTGGGTGAGTGGATGTCTTGCTACTTGCAAACCTGTTGGTGTGTATGAACTAAACTTAACTGACTTGCTTGCTCGGTTTTGGTAGACACACATTCGGCGGCGTACAACACGCGACCTTCCCCACCATCGTGGCCGAACTGCACGATTCAAATAACATCGATTCTGTCGCGCATTTCGATACCACAAATACGCATTTTGACAACAATATGTGCGTTCATGCGACGGCTGATCCCTTAATTCATTTGTGGTCCCACATAAACTGAGCCTTCATCCCATTTTTCTTGCAGTGCAATCGAATACATCTCTGGCACGACACAGAACCCGCTCGTCGTGGGTCTGAACGATACGACGAACTCGGACAAGCGGATCTTCGAAAGTGATGGGAATGCGACGATGGAGGCGTGCGTCCTTGCTTCTTCCTTTTCCTACTTCCGTACTTGCTTCCTTCGTGGCTTCCTTGCTTCCTTTATTTTAACATTCCTTCTCAAACCCGCTATCCCACCGATCCGAACCTGCCCGCTGACTTGGAATGTAGATTCGCCCAGTTGCCCGACCTCTTCGCCTCGACGTGCGCCAACCTCCTTGCGCGCATGCTCGACACCGTGCCGAAGGGTGTGCAGCTCACGGATGTCATTACCCCGCTTCCGGTCAAGCCAAATAGCATCAAGCTGATATATGACGCGGCGACGGAGACGATTATGTTTTCCGGGGAAGTGCGGGTGCGTGATTTCTTTTGGTTTAACCTGCCACATTCAATCAACATCCGTTGTTGAATAGCTGTGGGATGTCCCAGCAAACCTCTCCCGCGTCGTGCGCATGCTGTGGGACGACCGCCCGGGCTCGACCAGCACCGCCAATAACATCACTCTCAGCACAGGTAATATCATCCCCATCGGCAGCGGACACACCGCAACCTGGTACTTCTTCAACCCCTTCCTGCTCTCCGCGGTTTCTGGCGTCTCAAGCATTCGCTTCGTCGTGGACGGGAAGCTGGAGGACCAGCAAGGGAAGGGCTTCGCGGTAAAAGATGATTTGGTGTTTGCGAACAGCTCGTGCTCTGCGCCGGCGGGGGGTAAGGGGACGTTCGACGTCGCTGTAAGCCTGCGCTGTCCCTTCCGTCGTTGATGGTGGGGCCCGCTGACCCACACTCGGTGCGGCACAGGTGCGAAAAGACGTGGCCCCGACGCGCGTATACCTCGAGCAGATGGCGCGCGATAGCACGAGCCGCCCCATTATCATCGAGATCGACATGACACCAAAGCCCGTGGATTCCAGCAAGGCGTACGCGATATGGAGCGTTGATGTTTCGAGCACGTCCGAGTCGTACACCATTGGTGCGGAGGTGGGTGGTGTGAAGGTCACGCGGGGAATGGGGATATCGCTGAATCAGTTTGGGGAGTGTTCGAGCTGAACGACTAGAGGTTTTTTTCGTTGGCCAGCGCCTCGACTATGAGCGGGAAGGGGTGGCAAGAATTTTAAGAATTGTCTTTGTGGATAATCTAGGCGCAGAGTATTAATTTTGGACCTGGTTTTCAACATGCGCATTGGATCGAAGCCGCGCTAAGCCGTCTGGACCAGAGATGAGCCAATGAGGCTCACAGCGAGGATGGCGAAAGTGGAGGAAACCTCATGTGAGTACGCATACGTTACGAGATACAGGGCAAATACTCCCCAAATGTCGCAGGCTATCAGTCCAGCCCCATGGGTGACCTTCTGGGTGATGTAAACCATTCCTGCGAGCAAGAAATGCTGTATGGCGGGGGCGATCCGACCAACGGTTGGCCTTGTCGGCGCAAAACGGTGGTACGCGCGGGACTTCGGTGAGCTGTGGTGGCTTACGGAGCGGGCGACTTGGGTCAGGCGGGTATGTGATTGGGTCGGTTTAAAGTCCTCTTTCACCATCTGAAGGCGGCCGGGGTCACCGGTCAAGTCCTAACTTGCTGCAAATAAATGCCGCCTTTTACCGAAAGCTACTGACTGGACTTGGACCCAGTTCGAGTGAGTGCAGTGGGCATTGGTGATGGTCAGGAATGTTATTTAGGATGATTGCATCCACACGGGTAACCCTCGCTGACCATCAGTATATTATCTTGACTTGTGCTAGGTGAAACTTGTGCATTAACCTAGTCGAAACAGTGGAAATCAATCCCACGGGCGGGGAGCTAATTGCACTCACTACATTTTGATGGCCCTCGGCCGACCTTGATCGAGGTCGGCTGAGGTTGGCCGAGGTTGGCCGAGGGGGCTCGACCGGATTGGTCGAGGGGAAGTTGGCCGAGGTCGGTTGAGGTTGGCCGAGGTCGGCCGAGTCCCTGATCTCTGTCCCAGCGCCTCCACCTGGCGCCGTCGGGTAGCCTTCCCACAGAGTGTGGGAGCCAAAGTAGTTTGCCGATGGGCTGTGTAACTGATGTCGCGTGGCGTGGCCAAATCAGGCTATAAATCCGAGATGCGACTGGTGGACTGGGGGAAAAAAGAGTTTGAGGGAATACCTAGAGCTGTGGGGCTTAAAACATTAGTAGATCAATATTAGTGGATGATCCTCATGAACCCTTGCACAGGTAGATTGGATTATGCTATGTTACAAACAGTGGGAGTCGCTGTCGGCGTTATGTCTCAATTTGGAGGGCCGTTTACGTGTTGTGATCTATGTGCCGGATCAGTAGATCGCTCGTTACTAATAGTAGCTGTTTAATGAGGAGTGGCTTAAAATTGAGGTCGACCAAAGGTTAATCAACCTTAGACCAACCTCGACCGACTAGGCCGAGCCAAGGAGTTGGCCGAGGTTGGCCGAGGCAGCCTTAAAATGTAGTGACTGTCCGTTTGAAACTTCTGCTGAGATCCAAATATTTTGATTCTGTCTTAGGATTGTTGTACTCCCTTTCAACCTCCCCTTCCCGACCCCACCCTGCATGCATGGAGGATGTACCAAACGCGGCAGTGCGACACACCTCAGATGCGACAGACCGTCCTCAAATGCGGCACATGTCCCATCAATGTGTCGCACTTGTTTTCGGTGCACTATCAGATGCCGAAATCGCTTGATCGGCCATCATATACACTTGTTTTCTTGTTCGACATTACAATATACCCTCACCCTCACCCTAACCACTAACCTTAACTCTAACATCTAACCCAAACCTCTAACCTCTAACCTCTAACCCAAACCTCTAACCTCTAACCGCTAACCCAAACCGCTAACCCAAACCGCTAACCGGCCGCTTCGCGGCCAGGGTTTGCCGGGACATGAGGGTTTGATGGCCATTTGATGGAAGCTTTGGCTCGGTGCCATGAGTGTCGCTGATGGCTGACGGTGTGCCGCATTTGAGCTTGATTTGATCCCGGTGTGTCGCATTTGATGTGTGTCGCACTGCCGCATCTGGTGTATCCCGGCATGCACGGAATCAAGAATAAAATTTAAAACAAAAGCCTGTTCTGAACAAGTGACAGGTGTAACAGACCTGCCAACTCACGTTGATGCCACCAACTTGATATGAGCCCGTCCCTTTCAACCCAAGATTTCAACCCCAACTCATCAGTTTGGAAAAAATATCTGAAAAGACCGAAAGCTCGATAAGCTAGAAGAAACTCCATGAAAAGACCACCAAAAGGCCAACAAAAGGTAGTTTCTTATAAACAGACGCACAACAAAAAAGTGCTCGTACTTGTGCTTTGTTGTAGTCTGTCGATCCCCTTTGATATTTGATCGACACCCAACCTTGTTATGTAATCTTGAAATTTTCGGTTCTCAAAATGCCTTGTGCAAAGCGGATTTCGATCAAATTCACGGGTATCTAAGTGTAGTAATCCAAAATCAATAACTTCTCCAGCCAAAGCCCAATGCCAGAGTAGAAGAGGAACGACGCCGGAATTTGATGGGTCGGCATCAAGCCGTTACCAGAAGAGGCAGGGAAGTGATTTGGATGGAAATGGTCGAAGAATATATGTTGTAAGAGCCCATTTTACTTTATAATGCTACTCTAACGCACTTTGCCTGTTGAATCTAGCGAGGGGAGTTGCTACAAGTGTAGAAAGGCCGTGGGAACAAATTCAAACTCCGCAGATTATGTAACAACCCTCCATACATCGGTGGCGCGGTAAACTACAGACTAAGCAAAAAGGCGAAAGCTCAAAAAGCCGTGGTAAGCTCCCAAAAAAGGACTTGTCAATTTGCTGATGGGGTGCCAGGTGGATGGTGGAGAAGTCTGTGTTTCCTACACTCCGGTGCGCCTGCACCCGTCTGTATCACAGTACTGGATGGCCAAGGTCATCCTCCCCTGCGCGTACTTCCTGCCCCTCTCCGCACGTTAACCCATCGGTGAGGGTGCGGCGAGCTTCTGCTTCCACATCAGTGTGCAGTCGCTCGCAACCCACCGTGCCGACTCAAGTGTGAAGCACAGGCAAGTGGGGGGCGCGGAAGAACAGGGCAATGGCGTGGCAGGTAGGCAGCACCGACGCAGCCCGCTCTGCAGGTCCCTTACAAATTGCTACACTCAACGTCCATAACAGCGGAGCAGCGCTTCGGCGCTGCCCTAAACCTAAAAGTGGGACTTCGATGTGATAGATCGCCTGTATTAAACCCATCAACGACGAGCTCGAGCTCCGGCGGTTATCCTGCCCCGGAAGGCATGCCTCCAAGCCGATATATCGCGAGATCCTCGACGAGAGCTCCTGATTCAATGCCTTTTTTCTCCAGTGGAGGAGGCGATATTTCAAACCCCCAAGATCTGCTGCCCAGAGATCGGCGTAGACAGTTAATGGTGCAGCCCCGGAAACAATGCACGCCGCGGCGACTCGGGAAAGATTTACTTCTTATATCAATACTTCACTGACCGTGGTAGTCTACCACCAATTGCGGAAGGGTCGGCGGTGAAAGCAATTTCCTCAGGACTGTAAGTTGATCGCAATGATTGAAGTTTCACCGCGGACGTTTATGGCATTCTGACAGAATGGACGTTGCCCGCCGAAAACGATCTCGTGGTACAATTCTTGCAGCCGCGACACGAATATAGACAAGGGGTTTCTTTAGCTGCGACGGTTCTCCCATGAGCTGACCGATGTCTCGGCCTGGGATATATTTGCCGGTGGCCTTGGCACCTGAATCCTGATTAGACAGGTTGCGCAGCAGCCACCGAGCCACAGGGTGGCTGATTTGCTGTGCGCAAATGGTGGCTGGTGGCTCGGTAGAATTTTGAACCCCAGGCAAAGAATGACTCTGAAAGGCAAAGTAATAAGGGCAACTATGCATTTCTGCCTCGGCAACCACTCTGAACACTCCCCCAGGGTAATTTCCGCTCAAATGAGAATTTCATTGCCTTTCTTCAGCCAGCTGTAGGCATGGAGTGAGCAGGTGCTTGCAGATGCTCAGTAGGACCCGAAATGAGTCACTGAACCAAAGAAATGTCTCATGAATTGAGCCATTGGAGCCACCAGCCACCGTTTGCGCACAGTAAATCAGCCACCACGTGGCTCGTGGCTGCTGCGCAACCTGCCTATTATCATCCATAGTGCTTCAAGTCAGCCGGTCAAGCACGAATTTCCAAATTCCAATCCCCGTTTCACTGTCCAATATCTTCGTTCTGATAACGCAGGGCTATCTTCTAGTCATCTAGAAGACCTGAAATTGTCTGACGTATGGCAGCACATTCGGCGATTTGAATCGATGAGTGTACACGACTTGTCACCTTGTGATCACGCAGACAAGTCGCGCAACCAGGAGTCTTCGCTAAAAACCAGGGATTTAGCCGCAAATCCAGCGGTTTCTTCTACGTTACCTCCGATTCTGCACTGTGCAGTTTGTATGTGATACTCCGTCTCTCTTTCACTCACTCAAATCAGTCAGCTCAATTCAGCTCACTACTACTATGCGCTTCCCGACGTCTCCTCTTCACCTCATCGGACTGTTTCCCTCTTCACACTCGCGGCTCGCGCGGCCCCCGAGATCCTCGACAACATTTACGAGGTACCCACCGGCGGGAGCATCGTTTACGTCGGCAACGAAGTTCACGCCCTCGCCGCCAATGGGACCGTCGTGCACAGGCTTTCCCTAGGCGCGAAATTTGGCCCCCCTCAAAGTTCAAGCCCCTCGACTCGCACGCGTCGGGCACGGTCGCGGACGTGAACTTCTTCAATATTCAGTGCCCACCCATCTCGTCGTTCACGACGACGTGGGAAGTCCCGCCTCTGCCCACGTTGGACAACGGCCAAACTCTGCGCTTGTACAGCGCTCTTGAAACCCGGAACAACGTGCAGGGTGTTGGCATAGGAAGTATGCAGCCGGTCCTAACTGTACGTCTGACTTCAGTCGCCCAGTTTGAAATTGACAGATTTAATAACTAGTATTCGGGGGGAGCTTGGTCAGTGGCGAGCTGGGTAAGCATTTATATTCCCCAGAACGGGGGATCATGTTTCGTTCTTTTCACCCAATTTAACCGGCTTCGCAGCATGTAATCGGTATAACCATATTCTCCACGCCGTCGGTCCCCATTAACCCTGGATCGACGCTACATGCTAGCCTCACGCTCGCAAACTCTCCCAATTCTACGAGCCACACTGAAAAGGTGTTCGGCTACACCGTGCAGTTCGACAACATTCAGGGCACCTCCATGACTGTTAGCGGCATCCAACAATTCACTTGGTCGCGCGCGGCGCTTGAGGCATTTAACATACTGGACCTCACCGAGTACCCTCCCGTCGACACGATCGTGTTCCGGGAAATGAACGTGAAATTTTTGGGTGGCGCGACAACGCCCGTGTCGTGGGATCCAGGTTTTCCAGATACCGCCGACAACATATCCTTGACTGTCGACAAGGATGGCGCCACCGGTGCTCAGGCTACAATCAGGTTCGCAGGCTCTGGGTGACATCCGTCTGTATGGTATTAGCTCTTAGGCATATGATGTACGACTATATATGTTTGAACCGCTGGGTCCTTGAATTCGTTCTGCCTATACCAAAAACCGCCAGTGAGGCCAGCACTGATGGGCAGGGTACATGCCAAGACACCCGCCTAGGAGCTCGATGATAATTTACTGGGAAATTTTGCTCCAAATCCTAGGTCAAGTCAGAGGCGTTGGAAGGCTGTCCTGTAAAGCTCCAGCTCGTTTTTTCGAAAATGAGCGGTTGGATTGGGCAACGATTGCAGCGAGGTGCACCAAAATGGTTTTGTTAGGTGCACAGGCAGCGTGAGACAGGCTCTCATGCATTGCAAGGCGATCAAACCTTTCTTCACGCATCGACACGTTCCGTAAGTCCTCATAGTGCGCGTGTTCAAGAATGGTCACATTGTTCCCTCAGAAAGTTAACATGAAACAAGAAGCAGAGCTAGTACACAATAGTAATCTGACCATTATTCGCGCCATTCGTGTTGATTAGAATCGTGGAATTCTGTTCTACGTACTCGGTTGGGACCCACCCCACCTCCGGTATAGAACCGTCCGCGAGTTTGAGGTTGATGTTTGTAAAGACGGTCGAGCCGGTGGGGATGTCGCTGGGCGTAGGCCGCGTGTTGTACGACTCCAGCGCCGCAGGCACCGACCAGGTGAGAGGCGCAATACCGCTGATGCTCAACGAAGTGCCCGCGACGTTCGTGAACTGCACGTTGTAGTCCAAGAGGGGGCCGCTGGAGCTGGGATCCGTGAGCGTGATGCTGGCGTTGAGCGTCTCCCCGGGGCTCGTGCGGACGAGCGGCGTGAAGAAGACGTTGGAAGCGTCCAAATACTGCGGTTGAATGAGTCAGAACGTTCGTGCAAATAATCAAAAAGCCAAAGAAACGCGGCAGGCCTCAGCCCATTGAATGATCTCCGGCAGACGTGCTCACCCAGGATGCCAGCGACCAGAATGCACCGCCGCCCGCTACTGAGGGCCGTACTAGTGAATATAAGTTAAGCTGTGTGGCGGTAATCTACAGACCCCCACGTACCTGCAGCACCGCCTCGAGGATTTCATCCGCGCCATCTAAGGCTCCATCGCGAGAAACAAGAAGAGTGTCTGCCCATCATTCCTGGCAGGGAAGGGAGGGAACCTCCCATGTTGAATTTACTGACCCACAGGCTGGCACTCGCTGTTTACCCCCATGCATAGACGTCCCAGGCATTATTCCCGTCGGAAGGGGTGTGACTGCGCGCTTGACCCTCGAGGGGGGAAGAGCTTTACCGGCGGTGGCCTTGTGCACAACGGTGCCGTTGGAGGCGTGGATGTGGAGCTCGCTGCCCACGCGCGCGAGGCTGCCGCCTACGGGGATCTCGTAGCTATTTGTGTTGATGCGGTATCCGCCTGGAACGAGGACTGTGCCGGTGGGAGGAGCGGCATGTGCGAGGGAAACGAGCATCGCTAGGAGAGGAGTAAGACGCATACTGAACCTGCTAGTTTTGAATTACTCTTGGGCGGCAAAAACAAAGTGAAGGAGATACCTACAAGAGGATTAATAATGCGAGGTACCGTAAAAGGAACGGGAGTGTTTGACTGCAGCCCGCGGGTTTTAACTCGGACCGCAGGGTGGTGTGACCTGGTTGTACGGTTACTACAGCATTATAAGACAGGTTTTGTCCACCTATCGATTCAAATCACCGAATTTCCATCTCAAGATTTGACTCAGTCGGTCGATAGCACTGTAAGTCTTCATCAACATCTGCGTATTGTTTATCAGGAGAAACGGATTGGATGTCAAATTTTCATGTTGGTCCCACTCTTCTCTGCACGCGGTGCACACTCGCAATCAGGATGTATCTATGAAAGAGGGGCATCAATTAGAATTCCACGGTCGGGCACCGGAGGAGACACAGCGGTGTCTGGGACTTCTAAAGTCTGCAATGAACGGATGATAAGTGGGCACGTCGTCGTAATAAATAACGCCGATCTTTCAGGCGGAGATATTTTTCAGGTGCCGAAGCTCTCATGCGAACCCCGCGGCACCCCAGCCAAAAAGAAATCCCTTGTTATCTTTGTATTGAAGATTGCCATGTCAATGAAACTTCAGCCGGCTGGCATCTCGTCACATAACGCCAAAATACTGAGATTCTAGATGTAGGATCCACTGCTCTGGCTCCCCGGCGCCCGCGTACATCCAGTCATCGAAATACTGGTCGAATATGGCCTTAACGCGCTCCGATCTCCATCAGCAGATGCTCATTCAAACTAACGTACTTGTTACTGTTGGCATTGCTGCCGGCGCCAACACAATTGGCAGTGGGGCACAGCGGAGTTTAAGAGGTGGCCTTCTGCAGCCGCGGACCTAAGGGGGTGCGGACGAGTTTCTCCTTCACAAGGAAGCTATCTGCATTCGCAGGAGTGTGCGAGAGAATAATTTGAACTAAGGGATACGCACTAAGATCCGGGGAGTCCTGTGTCCACGGTGCTTCGGCGGGTCAGGCCCAGGTGTACGGCTGTCTCACCCGCATTCGAAACGGGGGACTGGAGTGACAGCAGTGAGAGCCTTTTGTGTTCGAATTCTATGTTATGGCACTCGGGCGGGGTGGCGATGCATCCACGGTTTGTATCAAAGTCTGGCTTATGGTATATGTCTGTTACGGCAACGAAATCAAGTTTTTCAAGTTGAGAAAGAGGAGAAAGAGAGGGAATTTGTAAGACTTACCTGCGCCCGAATCCGAGGTTTTTTTCCCCGTTCCGCCGGCTCCAGTGAGCAGAGAAAGAAAGGAAGATAACAAATCAAGTTGATTGATTGAAGCGCCGGCACGGCGATTCAAGTTTATTCCTCCCGGGAATAAGACCGAATCGAGTCAACAGCCAGCAAATCATATTCATGACAAGGTGGACCTCTGCTTCGCTCCGGAATAAGAATGCAAGAAGAACAAAAGCACGAATAGCAATATATTGACGTAGCATGAAAGACAAATGAACCAAACCCGACACAAATGCATGCACTGACATTCACCAACTTTAAAGCATGAAGAATATGAAGAATATGACATACGTACTTCACTACATTGGAACATTAAACATAGGAATATCACGTAGTGTGAACGAATAACAAACCTGGGGCAGAGTTCGGTATCGGCGGAATTAAATCCCGTTGCATCTCGTCTTGAAAAATAGCAGTCAGCATAATTTCCATCATCAAATGCTTGAGAGATTAAAAGCAGAAGAACCGTGCACGAAAAGTAGTTTTTTTAGAGTTCACTCATAGCGCAAAAACACCATAAAATTGAATCTGGACGGCGACAGGAGACCCATGAGTTGCCAGCAGTATGAAGGACGGGTAGTGAAGCAGCCCGAACCATGTACGAGCGGGAAATGGATATTGATGATCACCCACACCGGAGATTCGAGTTTGAGAGCTGACCAGTCGCCTGGCGTTTCGCTGTTCCTTTCACAACAGACGCCATGACGGCGCAATCTCCCACGCGCCGGGCCGCCCTCAATGGACACCGTCCCGCAACGCATTTTCCCTCCCTCGCTCGCCGCTCCGGCCGCGCCGCGCTTTCCCGGCTGGTGCCGTGGCGATCAGCACCATTGGCACCACCACGCCGCAATTCGCCTTTCGGACGTCGTTCTCTCTCAATCCACCACCACCATTACACGCCACGCGATGCGTTTATTTGCGCCTGTCTCGCCATCAACGTTGCCGGCACCGTAGCGCTCTCTGACTCCGACTGCCACGTCCCCCAGCCTGACGCACGCCCGCCCCCTTCAACAATTCCCGCCTCACACGCTCCCCTGTACGCACCCGCTGGAGCCCCCATCCTCAAGACGATGTCCCCACCACTGCACTACGGCCGCGATGCCACTCGTCACGTAGTGCCTACGCTCGGCAACTACCACACTGTGCCTCAGTAGCTTCCCTCAACCTTTTCTATCGAGCTCAAGGCACGCTGACGCCTTTCTTAATTTCTTCTGTGCATTCTCAGACTCGGGCTTCGACCGCGCCTTCGATACGCGCGCGTTACACGCCTCCGTCTGCGTACACTTCTCAAGCGAGCCGAGATGGCCCTGGCTTTGCAGCTGGCACTCCCCACGCCGACCCCCCTTGCGCGCGAATTCATCCTCGAAGCTAGAGTATCCACCGCCCTCCGTGCTGATCCCGACCTGCGCCCCGTCTGTCGCCGTCCCGGGCCCCCTCTACCCGCTTCGCAGTCGTCGTACGACGCTGCGTACAGGACATACCACCATGACGCCTTTCTTGGTGTCTCGGCGCCGACGCCTCGTACAATCCTCCTCACCGCAGTATCCTCCGTAGCCCCTTCCCCATCGCACCCGTTAATGTCGACCCTGCTCTCCTCGCGCTCCACCCTACCTGATCGCTTCGACGCCCTACCGATTGCTTCACACCCGACATACGCGTTGCCACGTCAAATGCATTCGCAGTACCCTGACGGCCTCATCCTAACTCCCACCGTCACTGTATCGATGCTGCACACTGTCCCTCACACACCGCCTCTACCTCAACGTCGCACCCCAGCACCACACGTGCCATCGCCCGCAGTGTGCGGTGCCCCTCAGCATCATCCTGCGCGCCGTGCGCTCTTCCCACGACGCGCCCCGATACTGCGCGTCTGCGGGCGGTGTGCAATGTGCTGTGGGCGACACCGCAGCAAGACAGCTGCCGTCCCCTCGCACCGCACTTTGCCATCGCGTATTCGCCGCGCCAGGGTGGGAGTGCGTCTTCCCCACGAACTCGTCCCTCACGCCCACCGCGTTTCCTTCGCGCCTGTCGCGCGCCGCTGGATGCTCACCCTCCCTGCAACGGCGCCTTTGCCTCGCACAATCACGCGAGGGCTTTCTTCCACGAAGCTCACAGCTCCCGCCTTGCGTGCGGGGGAGCACGGGGACGGACTGCGAGGAGCGTCTTCGGCGCGTTCCGTGTCCTGTGCCGCATTCGTACCTCTCTTTTGGTGCTCGCATTTGCTACATCGACGTCCACGTTCGTGTTAGTTTTGCTTTCTCTATACCGTAATTTAATTAACCGGTTATTTTTCATATAAATATATGTACTTTTGCACATGACTATATCCTTTTGAGTTTTCACCCCATGTAAAGCCAGAGTCCTTGATTCGTCGAGGAAAATTGCAGACCAGGTCATTGCAGTATTTCCTTTTTTTGGTAACTTTCCTCCTTCATTCATTCCCATCGCCTCGAATCGATGTCAGATTTCATTCGAGTATTCGTCTGGTCCGACGTGTGAATGCTGCAACCCATTCTCCATGTGCACCCTTATTCAAATCCATCGGCTTATTTCGGCCAATTAGAGAGAACGTCGTCGAGCAAGATCATTTCGCCTTCGATCTTTTGACACGAGACCGGGTCGTTTGGTGCGCCACAATTCATAACGCCTACAGATCTGCCCCATTACCTCGTCCAACCTCCGAGCGTAGCTGTCAGCCAAAATCTGTACCGAAACTGGCAGGCAGATGCGCATGGTCCGATTCGAATTGAGGTTCTGGTCGAAAATGATCTCCTTCGGTCCATAGATCTGTTATGGCCTCAATGGGTTGTTACTCTGAGGTCGATACATTTATCGCATTCGAATCTGCCTTTCCCATTGTAATTCAACTGAACTACGCCGGTCCGTTCAAATTCCGCATTAGATTCACGGCTTATTTTCTCTATCATTGAAGGGTTGCCTAATTCTTGACCAGCGATCTTTGCGGCTATTCTCCGTGCACTCCAATTCAATTGCTTTGGCGCCATCAAAATTCAGCCAGATCACCCTCCCCCTTTTTCAGCTCGGAGGCACTGGCCCTCAGTGAACGAGCACTGCAAAGAATCTCGGCACTGTTCAAGATTGAACAACATTTGCACCATCAGGTCAGTTTCGCCCGTGTTCAAGTCTTACTCGGAACATGTTCACTATCAACTTCGAATTCTAATAAACCGTAGCTAGTAGATCTCCGTTTATCGCCACAGTTCTAACCTCAGTCATCGCCGGGGTTGTTCCCATACAATCATCCTCCTAATACACGGGTGATCAGCTCGAGTATCCCAGTTGCCCGGGTGAATCATCCATTCCGTTCTATATGCCTTATTTCCTGTTAGCCTCTCTTTCACTTCCTTTGTTGCGATTTTGTGCAAGCTCCCTGTGTTCCCTCCGGTCCCTACGACTCCACTATGAGGTTCATTGTGGTTGCTTCGACCGCCTGCGGTGGGTGGCTCGCCTCATTCGTGGCGTGCTTGTTGTACTTCTACCTCATTTGCACCCAAACTCTCGGTGACAATCCTGTCTTGAGACCCAATGGCAGATGACTGCCCCTGCACACAATAATGAGCTTATTTTGAGAATACAGGTAGGTCACCCTCTCGATTCGGGTTTGGGTCTTTTTTCATTGATTAGCCATCCCACTGAAATCTACAACCCTCCACATTCCTGGGATTCCCGGGGAGTGATCCTCACGATTTCACAGAGCAAGTTCTGAACAACACCCTTTATCGTTCCCCGCCCTGTCTGTTCGTAAACCTGTGCAGCGCTTCTTGGTACAATGCATCATCGCGTCTTCAAGTTCCACGGCCCACGCCATACCGTGTTTCCTTCATTTTTCTTATCAACAGCATTCTCCTCCTCTTTCGTTTCACCTGCTTGGTTCTCCCTTGAATTCTCTCGCTTGGTGTCCATTCCGGTTGGATCGCCGTGTTTCCCTTTCTTGGTTCTTTTCTGCACCTCTTCTGGTCGCTCTCGAAGTGCGCCCTCCGTGCTCGCCATCTGCTACCCAAGGTAAATTCGGTCACATACTTGTTTCCAATCTCCATTCTTTTGGGTTTTAAGCATACCTGGCCTTCCCCTCCCAATCCCATGAATAATCACTGTGCCGCGTGCTGCTCGAACACACTTTGAACACATCGACACCCGTCTGATTTCCCTTGGCCTCGTGCGTCCGACTTCTCCCGTCCTTCTCAGATTTAGTCAAGCTTGTCGCAGTCCTTGTGTTACTTGAAACACGGGGCGTATATTAACATTGGTTTTGTGGTATAATTTGTTCAAACTTACTTGCAAAAGCCCAAATTGAAAGAGTATGAATGCAGGAACATATCCCTCGAATAGTTAGACCCGCCTCGGATCTAACTTGTTGATTCGTTGAACAGGCAGATCAGCGAAACTCTCGACCCACGGGCCAACCCATACTTGGCAACCGATTGTCTGGCGTTTTGTAAGTACAGCATGTCGAGGCTTCTGGTCCGTATGTACGTTCGGTAATGTTTGCGGCGAAGTCAAGGCCACTGCGCAGCTTTGGAGACAAAGTTACAACATCCAGGGCTCTGGAATGTATTATTCTTCTAACGAAGCTCACCTCGAACGATCCCTATCCGAATCCTGCCCTTATTCTCTCTTCCCGAGGAAATTACTGGAGAAATGAGCCGGGATCCCGCGTCGATTGCACTTGGGGCTTTCTTTCCCCCGGGAATTCCCAGGGAAATTCCTGGGTACTTTCTCCCGCCATGGATAATTCGCGAGTCTTTTCTCCCAGGAATTCCCTGGAGAATTCTTGTATCTCAATTCAACCAAGACGTATCCCAATGGATTGTACCAAAAGCCTGATGTATGCGTACGATTATGATTTTTATACGCCTCTCGGAATCGCCGAGTCCATCTTCGAGCACTATCCCACTCAACAACGGACTTTCACTTTGCCCAACCGCCTTCAAGTTTCCCAAACATTTACTTCATTGTTCAAAGCCACCGTTCTACTGACAAGATCTAAGTCACAGATAAGAACTGACTTGAATTTCCAGTGGTGCATCTCACAGACCGGCGAACCTCTTCCAGCTGCTCAATCAATGTCAGAGCAACCGGTACCCTGTTTTGGTCACTTCCCCGCCGGGAAATCCTAGCAGATTCATCCTCAATTTTAATAACGATTCCTCGTCCTCGACCTTCAGCGCTCAATGACTATTCAATTGTCCACCTCCACCGCAATTTCTCTACCGGCATGCTGACCGGTCCTAACACCGCACCACGCACACAACCTTCAGACTCCACGCCGATCCCTCTAGACGGTATATCCAATCCACCTACTTCGTCAGCTGTGTTCAATTAAAACAGGGCAAACAGTGTCTGCTTCCAAGCGCGAGCCGGCCGCAAAATGCTCTATCACGCAAGTTTTCTCACTGTTTTTCTGCCACAACGTGTCATCTCCATTCAGGGAAGATTTACAGAAATACCCTGTTAGAAGCGCATATTTCCCAATACATCTAAACCGTTTGCTAGAGCATGTGCTGATCCAGATTCCGCCCGGGAATTCCCAGGCGAAATTTTTGATGGACCTCCTCTATCCCAATGCTACCGGGAATTCTCACTGCGAACCTATCTTGATTGCACCAAGTTTTCTCCCGGGATTTCCAGGTCAGATATTTTCCCCATTCTTCCCCTTGATTTAAAACTTCCCAGTTGTTTCACTTCCCTAGGCTCGTGTCCAGCCGTTATAGTACCAGCACAATGACGAGCAAGCAGGTATTGTGTGCTATAACGACTGGAAGCACTTAGCCGTAAATTGATAGATGGCGATTTTAAACTCCGATCATACCATATTAAGACTTACCGCCGACGGTCCAGCCCGATCAGCCCGATCGCCCCCTATCTCCCATCGTGATTATCGCCAGATCATTGGCCTTGCTCTCCCTTCATGTCATGTCTGCTCAATCCAAGGTCCAAAATCCTCTCGGGAAAGTTACCGGACCTCCTAAAGTGCACAAACCTGTTCGAAAATACAAAGCGGAGGAGATTAGCGTTGATCTTCTTGTGACGCGCGCGCGAAATCCTCTGCGCAAAGCCGTTCCGCTTCCAGCTCGAGGTGGCCGCTGCTGTCCTGAGAGGCGAGGATGTCATCATCGATGTTGGGACTGGATGTGGGAAAACACTCTGCTTTACTCTCCCTTTGCTTCTGGAGGCAACTAATTGTGTCCCCGCTCAGTGCTTTGATGATAGACCAGGTAAGTCAAAGTTCTGCCAATTTGCTCGATTTCCTCTGACAATATATTTAGGCTCAATCATCGAAGATCCCGACCGTTGCTGTTTGTAGCGAGACGTTGACTCGCCTCTGGGCGGACCAGATGTACACGGTATGAGCCTATACTCGGCAGATGTACCCACTCTGACAAGTTGTGTCAAGGACATCGTGTCTGGAAAGTTTCGTCAGGTTATTGTATCGCCTGAGATGGCGAACTCCCTTGCCTTTCGCAAATCTACCCTTTCAAAACCCGCCTTCACGAGCAGGCTGCGGTGTGTGTGCATTGATGAAGCGCATTGCATTAGCCTCTGGGGAGGGAGTTTCCGCCCCGACTATGCTGATCTTGGCCTGCTCCGTGGTCGCATACCATCGAATGTACCCTTTGTTGTCGCATCTGCGACCCTCCCTACTCATATCCTCGACGATGTCTGTACCAAACTGGAGCTCTCCAAAAATGCAACACAGATTTCCCTTACAAATGCTCGCCCAAATGTTGCGCTCTCATGCCGAACCATGAAGCATCCCGAGGAATCCAAGGCAGACTTGCGGTTCCTAATCAACTCTGAGGCGACAAAACTGGCTGATATACCTGTTACGTTGGTGTACTGCAACCAGCGTTTGACGTGCGAAGATGCCTGTGATGCACTTCGACGATGGGCTCGAGATGAGGGTATTCCTGAGGGCTGCATCGCCTTCTACCACGCAAAAGTTGGGCAAGCACAAAAGTGAAATCTTGAGGAGCGTCTCCGCAAAGGTGAAATCGGTATATTATTCTGTACAGATGCTGTTGGGATGGTATGTTATGCAACTCTTCTTTGGTTTGAAGCTTAACTGACTGAAACCAGGGCTGCGATATGCGAAATATAGAGCGAGTTGTCCTCTGGGGCCTACCTCCCTCGTTCTGCTCTCTCGTCCAGCGTGCAGGTCGCGCTGCTCGTGACTTCTCCAAGATGGGTGAGGCAATCTTGATTATTCTGGCGAGTGTAATAAAGAATGGGGTCTCGGAAACGGACATCGAGGCTGCAGTCGGTGATGCGGCGAATGACGCAGAGTTGGAAAATCGGGGGCTTGACACGGCTGCCGACTTGCTCGACCAGGGGATCGAGTTGACCTCCGGACATGAGGAAGCTGTTGTTGGGGAAGGGGGGAATCGGGCGTCAAAGGATAGTGATGAAGAAGATGGAGACGGAGGCGAGGTTAAGCACAAGCGGCGTAAAAAGCAGTCCAAGGAATGCAACAGTCGCGAGGCTGACTTTCTCTCGCGATTCGCTTGCACCACAAAATGTCGACGAAAAATCTGGGACTTGTTCTTCGACAACGATTCGAAAGGTAAGTGACTGGAATATTGTACTTCGGGTTTCCCTGAATATTTGACAGACAACTGAAGTTCCCCGAGAATACAGCCTACCAGCCGCTCCCCGGGATGCGATGTTGTGATAACTGCGAGCCGCGGTTGTTCGAAGTCGAGGACATTGCGCTAGATAAAGTTCCTGGCTTGAGGCGCAGGCGTAAGAAGGAGATGGACAAGGAACTTGCTAACCTGATTAGAGTTGAACTCATGGATTGGCGAGAAGGTTATCTTCTGGACGAAATCTATCCTGGGACGACGATCATCTCAGCTGGAACGGTTCTCGGGGACGATGTGATTGAACAGTTGGTCAAGCAACGCGTCGAGGAACCGCGAGACTTGCGACGCCAAACTCGGTGGGCCCTCGGATTCCAGGATTCAACATTCGAACTCTCAAACCACGGGGAGGCATTATTTCGCAAGCTCCAGAGCATTTACGAGGCCCACGATACCACTGTAGAGGCTGAGCGCAAACGAATAGCAAACCTTCCGCCAATAACATCCGAGATTAAGGCAGCATCGTTTTATGCCGGGACGACCCGCAGAACTAGAAATACACCTCGGGACGATGACGGTTATATGGAACCATCATCTAGAGGACGTGGAGAAGGCGTGGTACGAAGGAGTGGACGAAGGGGGCGGAAAGTTACGCAGGGTTGATTACGAACATTCAAGAAGTATTCAAGAAGTATTATATACATTATCGAATTAACTACTATTCAGAACTCGTTTTCCTCCATGGCTATTATTGCCTCAGTAGCCATTGCAACAAAGTCTGAGGGATCAATACCAGCCGGGAACTCTTCTTCGTCCAACGCTAAGTCACCGAGATCGAGACCCAGATCCTGCTCATAGTTGTCGGGGTTGGCAAGTTCGTCATCATCCTCTTCGGCAGGGGCTGCAGATCCGTGGTCGGTACCAAGGTTCTTTGCCTTGCGGTTGTCCGCACGGAAAGTCTTGAACGCGCGAGCCGTGTTAGCATATGCAGCTCCGGTTTCCATGAGATCCCGTGCTGGAAGTACCAAATCATTGTCGGCGCGTTCAGGACAGAATGACTGCAGTTTGTGGAGCTCGAGGTAGGTGCGGATAGCGCAAATATTATCCACTGTAGATGGGTTAGAGTGGGATTTGCCGTTGTGGGGAATTTTGTAGTCCAACTGTACGCGCCGAATCACATCTCGAAGCGCAAATATGGAGACAGAGATCATTCCGAGCCACTCCCAGCTTCGGTTTGATCCTCGGGCATTGTAAATGACCTGTCGCCGAATTCAGTACTTGATATCTGTACGCTCCGGTAACCTACCTTCAGCCAAAAATTCTGATGTTCTTGCAGAAGATCCATCTCCTTGAAGCCAAAGAGTTTTCCGCTCAAATTAGCGAGCCAATTCATTAGGTAGGCCTCGCTGTGATCGAATCAGCCACAAATAAAATCAGAAAGGAAACGGACCGAGCCGTACCGCAGTTTGGGGGGCATGGATTTGAGTTCCGTCAGCACACGGAAGATGGCGTCCGCATATTTTGGCATGCGGCCGGTTCCACGGAACATTACCATCCAATGAACACTGACACACAACACTCTCCCGACATCTCCGCGTTTGACAGCCGCTCGGAGCGCCAGCAGTGTGAGAGCATCACAGTTGAACAAGCTGATGTTCTCATAGATGGGATCGCGCTTCGTGGCCGTACCGCCCAAGGTTGTCGAGCAGATCTATGTCATCGCGACGGGAAGCGGCAACCTTTCAATAAGGTAAGCAAGAACAGGAATGATCAAACATTTATCCAGACCTTATCGAACAGAGAGGCGCTTAATTGGTCCCCAGCGCAGATAACAACACCGTGCCGCTTGATATCTTCTTCTGTCATTCTCAACGAGGTTCGGAAGATGGTCGAAAAGACGTCAATAGTTCCATCCAAACTTGACTCGTCGATTTGCATCGCCGGGAGAGTACACTGCTCCGTGGTATGGACAGGGATTAGGAGGATGCTGGGAGGCTCAGAAATCGAATCCGAGAAGCGCACTAGAAGAATGGGATAGGCCTGAACAAGTATGTCTTCGATATGCCACCGATGGAGCGCTTCCAGTTGCTGAACATCCTCCAGGGACGGCAAGAGATCTTTGGCAGTGAATTCTAGCACCGGCAGGCGCGTTTTCCGAGGCGGCAGCATTTCGAGGGGGAGGTCACCGATTACAAATCCCCAAAGAACGATGAGAGTCGCGGTTGTCCCGTTGTCGAAGTGATCGTTGGAACCAAGGCGTTGCTGACCGACTCGGAACGCAAAGTTAGGATTGTCCCAGATGAGCATGAACATGCGCTCGTGCGCAATCTTTCTGACTGCCGCCAATCGTTCTTGCCCAAGATCCTTGACCTTTTGCAGCGTGCTTCGATACGACAAACAGATTCCCGCGTGGTTGAGAACTTCAAACTGCGAACGGGTAGCGCCACAAGCGAGGAGGTAGAACGACATTGTCGTCTGATATTCAGACGACTTCTCGTTTCGCTTCTGGACTAGCATACATATAACGGTGGAAAGGACCTAAATATTTGATTAAATTCTGACAACTCTCGACAGATTATAACATACCAAGTCCACATCGCGGCGCTTCTCCTTCCCAGAGTCCTTGTCCGCTTCCTCCCGGGCCAGCGAGCGAAGAAGAATGCACAGAGTCGGCGCGAGATACTCAGCATCAGCGAGGATCCGTTCCAACGAAAAGTTTTCCAGCGTGGTACTGACTCCTTGACCCTGCGGTGGCCGAAGAAGCTGAGCTAGCTTCGCGCCCTCCTCCTTCAAGATCTCGCCCGCTGCCCTGCTTATCCACTGGGACACAATTTGTGGCTGGCGTGCCCGAATGAGATCCAAGAGCTCGTCCCCGTGGTTTATCAAAGTTTGGGACACCTGCGACGACTGGTGCTGATCCTTGGTTGCCAGCAATTCTCCGAGAAACTCGTGCAGCGTTCTGTAACCTGCGGCCTTCACGGCATCGAGAACCTGTCCAATACGAAGCGCCGAAGCTGCCCTCCTCTCTGCCTCCTCTTCACGCGCCCGTTGCGCCAAGAAATCAGCCTTTGCCGCCGCCTCCTCGCGCTGCTTCCCTTCCCATTGTTTTCGTGCTTCCATCATCAATGCCTCTGTCACTGGCTGGGTAACGAGTCGCACTCGCTTCTGAGGTGGTCCGGACATGTTGATAAAGCTTCCGGAGTTCTCGTCGTTTGCTTTCCGCTTCCCAGCCATCCAGAATTAGGACCACGCGCGTCGTGACGCGCCAAATGTATAGCGTAGCATCAGCAAATCCTGATTGTTGCTGTAGCAAAGGGTACCCCTTACATAGCGTTACGTAGTGCTACGTAGCGCTACAGCCGCACTGTGGCCTCTGTAGCACTACGTAGCGCTACGTAGCACTACGTAACGCTATGTAAGGGGTACCCTTTGCTACAGCAAAAATCAGGATTTGCTGATGTAAATATGTGGCCCAGTCGGTCGTGGAATTATAGTGCAGTTAGAGTTAATAGTGAGGATTATAGGCCAATGTGGACCAAGTGGGCATCAGATGAGCAGTGAGGCCTAGTGAGGGCCAGCTTGACTGCGCGACGCGACGGGCGCAAATTTTTGGAAGAGAGTGATGGCGTTGATCGGGCTTCGGTCCAAAGTCTTAATATGGTATAAGCGGAGTTTGAAATTGCCATCTATCAATTTACGGTTAAGCGCTTCCAGCCGTTATAGTAAGTATTACTTTGCTTGCTCGTCAATACTCGCCACGATAACGGCTATCACTTTCCACCTAATTTGTTATTCCCATGAAATGCCCGAAATTGACATCCGCTCTGGACCCTATGTCTACATAACCCAGGCTCCAGATTCCACCCGGGACCTCCCGGACCAGATCATTCATATTCCCCCAAGAAACCTAACGTTCCCCAGCTCATTCCGCTGCAAGAAACAGCCATCGTTACACTGATATGCTCCAGGTATGACGCTGTTGTTCGAATATTCTGCCAATTACGGGATGCATTCTACCCCTTCCAATGAACATTTCACCCTCCACACCCTCTCCCATACCACTTTCCCATCCCCGTATTTAATCCCCTCTAAAATGGAGTTAGGGTCTGTTTCGCTGCTCCGGCCATAACTCGCCCAAATTCTGCGACAGAGCCGTCCCAAAACGACCACTTTCCCGTCGGTTTCGAGTCTGGGTAAAAACCTAGGTCAAGTCCTGACATAAAAAAGATCCTCTCCTTCCAAATTTCCAGCTAAAGCGCCCGATTATTGAGGTCACAGGTATTCTTCGAGGCATTTCCTTTGTCGAGGCGTCCAAAACGCGTCACGAACGCGTTCAACACGCCTCGCAACACGCATTTGATCGCTCCTGATGCCAAGACGTTTGTTACTTACTGTGACTTCGTCACTCTTTCCAACCATTACTGTAGTAATCCGATCAAGTGTTCACAATTATTAGAATTTCCTGTCCCCGAGTTGGCCAACAAATTTTCTTTTGAATTGTCGTGTTTTTGGAACCCATCAAAAAAAAATTGGGGGTCACCGTCACCTGAACACTTGGTCGGATTACTATAGTACATTAGAGCCATTGGGCGTGAGAGGTCCTGTCCAAGTCTATCTTGGAAACAGGAGGCAGACATACACAATAGGCGTGGTCCCGGCTGAACAGGGGATCAATCAACTGCGACACTCTCACTCTCAGACTCGCTAAACGAAGGCCACTGAGTTGCGTTCGCGCCAACATTCTGCCTGTTTGTCCCACCTTCGCCGCAAACATGCTCGGAAAAAACTATAAAAAGGTCTTTTCTCTGCGGAAAGCCCTAGCCCCACAGCACCAATGTTTGCAGGACACGTTCGATTTGGCCGAACTCAATCTGCACAACGGGATCGAACATGATGGGTCGCTCACCAGTGAGTCACGCAACTCTAGATCTTTTAAGCAACAACGCGCTTACATCAAATTTGCAGGGCAAGACGTGAAATACGACCCGGACCAGGGGAAACCCTACCTTGCATTCATTCACGAGCTCCTCGCGTCCGCAACCGGGAAAGACGAGGGTGGAAACCAGATCCTCACTCCCGCCGACTTGTCGCGCTACTCCGGGAAACGCCGCGCCGGTACGAGAGCCACGAACCCAGACTTCACGCTGGACAAGTTTCACAAAATGTTCGGTAGCGCCAAGTGAGTGATGTCAGCGTTTTATTAATCTTTGGAGACAAGCGACTGATATCAGAATTAATTAATACTTAACTCGTCCACGCTGTTGACCATCTTCGGTGGCAAGGTCCCCGACCTCGAGCCGCTCCTGATTGAGGAGCGGATCCCGGGGGTTGGGAGTCCAAAATCCGGTCTCGGATGGGGTTGACGTTCCTGGCCTTCAATCGAACTGTGTTGAAGGTGGAGAATGCGATCAACGAGGAACCTGCACCTGCTTCATCAGAGAACCTCAACGCTGCCGCATAAAAATTGAACTTCCTTCACTTGGTGATTTCCCGCGGACTCTCTCGACCAAATCATATGCCTATCCCATTTCTATATATGGTACAAACTGTGATTTACACACTCTGTTATCAGTGAATACGTGCAAAAATCGTTTGTTCCAAACTAAGACTTAAAGACTCGCTTCAAGAGAATGTTTCGCTTCTTCCGACCAGGTGCCAGATTAGCGGCCGAGTGTCTTGGAATGGCGCTCTCGCTGTTTCATTCGCCGTGGGTAGAGCTGGATTGTGCAACCCCGCCATTCCAAGGATGATGGCAAATAGGTCGGGAGACCGATTAAAACCGAGCCTGCCGAGCGGCGAAACCTTCAGTAATCTGAGGGCATTTCCAACCCTCGAAATGACCTATTTTCCCGAATTCCTGCCTTCCAGATGTTCCCATGGATGTGGATATGCCGATCCCCATCCCGGCGCGCAAGGGGGGCGAGTTCGACGACATCCTGCGCGCCTTCTGTTTGCTTCCACGCCCGCTCACTCGAGTTACGTTGCGCCCGAATCCGCACTCTTTCCGGCCTTTCCTCTCCTCAAGGAGCGCGGTCTCTTTTGGAGGATGCATAGGTAAGAGTCACTCCCGGAACACGAACCTTGAAGTCCTGACGGCGCGATATTGTTACAGCCCCGTCCCATCTTCTTCCGGCTGCTTCTACCCAGGAGTTCCTCAGGGAGGATATAATTCTCAATACTCACTCATCGAGAAGCTCACGCATAAATAAATACATTGCTCTAATTGGGGAAAAATGAAAACAATCAGAAAACGTATAAGCCGGTGCGCCAAATAGAACTCGAGAATTCTAACAGAGCACCAAAGAGGTACGGGTATTGACTCGAAAGTATCTAGGCATCCTCAATGCGCTCTTCCATGTCGGACAGGAAAAAAGAAAATTAAACAGGCAGGTATTGTTACCGTGTTGAACAGTTGGGTATTGTCGGGGATGTTTAACAACAAAGCTTCAGAAGTCTTTGCCTTCATTCAATGCCCAATTACATTACACTTCCATACATTATAGATTTACTTAGTCTAGTCTCGTGTCCCAAGGCGGAAAAACCCTAAAATTGGTGAGCAATACTGTCGGATCGCAATTCCTCTTGAATTGCCGCCTCCCCTGCCGTCGAAGGTCCCCACTCGCAGTCTACTTGGAATGATGTGTCCTCTCGGGTGCTGCATGCCTTGTTGATTTTACTCCCTCCCTCCGCCGGCGCTAGGCCATGGGAATCAGTTGTCGATTTATGGCTAGGATTCGCACATTGCGCTGATGATTTCTGGCGCACGGAGCGCATGGCACGGATGAATGACTGGGAGGGTTAATCGAGATGAGCTGTGCGAATGCTGAGGCGGAATAAACGCACGGGATCTGTTACAGCAAGTAGCGCATAGCCAAGGGGACGGAGGCAAAAGATCAATACATCTGTCGAGGAGAATAGATTCATTAGCATAGCGCCATTGAAGTCTGATAAGACAAGGACCCAATCCTCGTAGATGAACATCCTATGCAGAGATTTGAGCGGTTGACAGCGGACCCAGTTACAACGACGCACGGCATCGGCCAGATTTCGCTGTGTGATGCTGTACACATCAAGGATGCACACTGTGATGCTTAGGAAACAGGAAAGAAGGGGGTATAGTGCTGGGTGAAATTTTCGTGAGATGGCTGAACGATTCTGAAAGGTGCTGCGGTGGTACCTATGCGAATAATCATGACACGGTATTGAACGATGGGAGGTTTGGGACGATTAGATGCAAGAGTAGTAATTCTGGATTCGGAGGAACTGCTGTTGTTTGTTTTGGTACTGGCCCGTAGGTGCTGGATCTTTATCTGGTGAAGCTGGTATGAGCTTCCAGTGGCCGAGCCGCTCAAGTAGTTGGAAACACGCCTCGTATCGTACCATGAAAATTAGAATGTTCACGAAAGAAAACACTTCAATGGACGACATCAAGAGCATCGGAACAGATTGCGTTCCAATGAGCCAATGGAGTTGCACGGCGGGTGTAGAGTCTCGGAGCCAACATACACCGTCCATGGCGTACCAACTGCTGAAATTGAACAAAACCGGGTCTTTGAAGGCTAGTAAAATTCTGCTTACCCAAGCTCGCCCGCTGCAAATGGTGGTGTGGCGCAGGCCGCAGAGAGGAAAACTGCTCCAAGAACATAATATTTCTCCATCATGTTGCCGTTGACACCATAGACTAGGACGAGCCTAAGTTAACCGCTAAAGCATGAAATAAAAACAGCAGAAAAAAATGAGTACTGGAGATTGAGTGCGATACAGCAAAACATAGACGCCGAGAGCATGGATAAGGTCTGGGACAGAGGTTAGAGTTTACTCTACTGGCGAATCAGTCACCAGCGGGTTCACGTACCACACCAAAGAATGCGAGGAGGCTGCAACCAGGCGTTGTTTCCTTCATGCTCGGGAACGCCATAAAGCCGAGTACGACACTTGGAAGGTGTGAGTGGAAATAATTATGAACATGGTTCAACCTACTTTGCGCCAAGGCCATAAATGACCAAGCGGAAGCTAACACGGTCAATGTGTGGTCTCGAAACGGGGTTCCATTGCAGATATGCGATGGCGGCGAGCAGAAGAACTGAAAGTATTGCCCCCAGAATCGATACAGCGAGAGTAAAATTGCTGGAAAGGGAGCAAAGATCAGCAACTTTGAAAGCATCGGAGATGCCTGACCCACCTGTTGAATTGCACAAAGTGCTGCGCGCTGGACGACATGGATGCAAGGAAGAGAGGGAGAAGGTCCGCACATATATGGAGCGCGCAGATAGTGCGGCCCAATCGCTGCTTCCCAGTTTAAGACAGGACCAAATGTTGCCCCTTTTAGCTGTCAAACACTGCGGGTTGTCGGAGTTTCGTACTAGAAGTCTAGAACCAGAATAGAATATCCGTGATGTGAGTATAAAAAGGTGGCAAGAATACAGTTTTGAGACGGGCCTGCCAAGTGATTGAAAATTGTGTGCAATGAATGGACCACGTCGATCTGAGTTAAATCTCGAATGCTCCGCACGCGGGTTTGTTCGGTAAATCCCGTTGAGTATTGTGAATCTTCTCCCGATGGGGAACATCACGCTCGGAAAATTCCGCGCATATCCACTACTGATTTTTCGACAATTGAATGCGGCCTT
Organism: Mycena leptocephala; assembly: GCA_029378395.1. Classification (NCBI taxonomy): domain Eukaryota; kingdom Fungi; phylum Basidiomycota; class Agaricomycetes; order Agaricales; family Mycenaceae; genus Mycena; species Mycena leptocephala. The sequence goes on from JARJLF010000811.1 coordinate 97,103, forward strand.
CCACAGGGGGCTGGTGTCGACGCAGTATAATTTTAGTGCCTTCGACGCATCCCAGTAGGCAGGTAAAAACTAAACATGTACAAAATATTCACTACATTGGGAAACATTTGACCAGCTCTAACTCATATTCTTTTCGCTCGTCTTCGTGAAAAGATTAATCAGATTCCAGTTTTTTATTTCGAGTTTCCCTGATTTAGCTGTGATCCGTAGCCTCAATAGGATCTGTTACCGTGGAAGACGGGGATGAGAACGATGATTTCGCACCAGACCAATGCGAGGATAATGGTAAGTTCTGTTGTTTTATTCGCCTCTGAGACTAACAAATTCCTCTAGACTCCGACGCCGACGAATATGATGCTGCTGGTAGTGCTTCTGATGACGCTGGGCCGTCAAAGGGAACAGGTGTGTATTCTCTCCCTAATCAGCTGTGATGTGCTTACCTTGAGTAGTACCCGGTCCGGTGTCAAAGTATGTCCCACCATTGCACAGTGTTGGGCTTTTAATTGTGGTTCATGATCAGGAGCGCTCTTCGGCCAAACGGAAGGAGCTTTTTCGAAGCATCCAGATCCGAGATAGGACCGATCCCGCGAAGGCTGTCAAGCAAATGATTCTCGACATGAAGGTTCGCTGGTCCTCGACGTATTCGATGCTCGATCGTGGCTACGAGCTCAGAGAGGTAGTTACATATCAATTTCCTCTGATAGGATTGACCATTTCCCCAGTCTGTGGATACCTTCATTTTCGAGATTGCGTTCGACGAGAAAGACCATCAAAAGCGCGACAAATTCAAAGCATTGGCAGCACCAAAATTGGGGAGCAAAGGTGGTGCGGCAGTATCGAGAGCCACTGACAGAGCTACGACGTCGGGAGGTATGGTTTCTTGGGGGCATGCGTACGGGAGAATGTGGTCAACGATGACCAGGGTTGTGTCGCGGGTGGCCGCGCCGCGCAGGTGCGTAAGGATTTTTTTGCGCGTACGGATCTGACCAGTTATGAACGATGTAGCGGAGGAAGAATATGGAGGCGTTATGGACCGGTTGAGGTTTGAAGAAGTCGTGCCCTGTACATGCGTGAATGCTGGCTCGGACAAAAACATGGCAGAGAATCGAGCAACGCACCCTCGAAGGCGACTTGATCGGATTGATTGACCTCGGGGAATTGAACTTCCCAGCTCTAAAATAACGAATGAGCAGTATGTGTTTCATTTGGCATTCAATGCTTACCTTCTGTGCATTGGTGGCTACCTCGGAGAGATCTTGGACGATGATGCGAAGGTGCGGGTGCTTTTGAGCAAAGAGCAGCGCCGCCGATCCAATGCCTCCCCCGACATCAATGGCAACCGCCCCTTCGGGCAGGCTGGCCCATGGGGATGCTGGTGGGCAATGCATTGGTACAAAACATCAACTCGATCAACCAGACCAAATTGTGCTCGGGGGATTCATCTCTGCATAACCTTTGAAGGACCGGAAATTCAGATACGCGCACTGTCGACGGAAAGGAAAGTCACCCTTAATTGCGATCCCGAACAGAGTTCGAAGTTTCCTCTGAGGCGGTTGCTCGAACCATCTATAGAACGGGACGTCGATTCCCAATGTGCGATGCCAGGTGTTGTCAATCGCTTCGTTCGAAAACCCGGCCTCGGGATCCCTGAGGGTTTCCCACAGATTGCAAGCCGCTTTGGCCCAGAGACCGAGTCTGTGTGCGTATTGAAAACTTAAACAGTATGGAAATGTAGTTAACACACGTCCACGCAGCCGCCGTTGGGAATGCCTCGGAAGTGCCGGTATGTTTATTATCTGGGCTTCGGATCGCAAGAGAAAAAGTTGAGTCCAAAATCCTTACCGAGAAGCATCGCGACGTACCCAGAAAAGACCTCGGCGACGGGCTTTTTGGTATCCAGTGTAGCAGAGAGTCGGTTTTTCGCGAATGTATCCGGCCCAACCTCGCGGTGGACATGGTGAAAGGCAAGATGACGCATGATGCGGGCTTTGGATTGTCGGATCGGACTGAGGGGCATAGTTCATGTACGCACCAAGCTTCCCGCCATCGATGTGACTCTTTTCCGCGATCTTGTCTGCATGCAAACCCTGCAATATTCAAATGAACTCTAATTTCCATTTATCCAGAAAGAAAATCGGACATTTGGTCCTGCCTCTCTCAAGATCTCTGTCGCGTGAGTTTCCATGCACACACGAAGCGAGGCTGCCAGGTGGGCCTGGTAGGCAGTCGAGTCGGAGTCAGAAGACAGGTATTAAGGTGATGGAGGGCAGTTACACCGAAAGCCACCTCAAATACGTAGTCCTTGGGAGGCATAGTGAGCGCCGCGAGCTGCAGACCGGCGGCTGCGATCAGCCTTGCGGCTTCGATTGTCGTGGCATTTGTCCTGAGAACTTCAGATTCAGCCGCAATGGTTGGATTATCCAGATCGGGAAGCGCGATGCCGTTTCGGTGGAGATGTGCTCGAGGGTTGCGACAGACTGTGAAATGAGATTGGAAAGCTGGGTGAGGGTTGAAAGAGCCATTGGGATGCGTCAGGACCTTTCATTGCAGACAAGGAACATATACTGTTTCGAAGAATAGAACCGCCTTCGATCTGAATCCCTCTGACTGTCTGACAAGTTGCATGAACCTATCTCACCCTGACGAGGCCCGTGGCCACACTGCGGTTTAAACCGCGGAGGGAATAATATCAGTTACCGCAAAACTTTCAGAGACAAACCTGCAGATTGTTGCAGACTGGACGGAGAATCAAACTGGTCGTGCACGGTGGATAACGCATTCGATAGGAGACCGTCGTAGGGCTGGAGTTGCTTGGGAGATACGCTTCTGGTCGTCCTGCCCAATGCGCGCATGTCTCCCACGGAGCTATTCATCGAGACCGATAATTATCGGGGAAAGTCGGGAATGATGCTCTCGTTCGCAAGAGAAGGTTGAGAATAAATTAAAAGTGACAGTTGGAACGGGCCTAGGGATGAACATGCATCTTAATGGACCGACGGACCGACGATGCTGCTATACTTACCTATCGCGCGGCACGCTGCTTGCACCGGCTACACTCATTCCGGATAGGCTCCACTTGGTTCGCCGCTGATCGCCCAAAAATATATGTATATCTTGTCGTATTGTAGAAGTTGGCTCGGTAATGGAAGGCGCACGGACGCAGCCACTTAGTAAATCTGGGAAGATAATTGAGAGAAATTTGTGAGTACAGGTGAAGAGGGGCAAAAGAAGGAATAATATAATAATATGTGCTCGTATCAAATGTGGGAGTCATGCTTCCAGGCCGCGAGAAGCAGTTTGGCGGCGAAGGAGGCAGGCAAACCACCTTTCCGCAGAGGCCCAATACATTTGCAGAAGCTCTTTAGCTGGGATTAAGTCTGATCAGGGTGGTAAATGATCTCGTGTGATTTGACAGCAGAACAGCGCGAACCGTCATGAAAAACCATAGCATGTAGCGTTGCAGAAGATACGGATACATGCCATGATGCTCATAATTCAGCAGCAAACCGGCACGGACGCTCTCACGGAAGCACTGAATATTGTGAAAGCTCCCGTCGCCATTGGGACGAATCGCGATGAAATCAGGAATTTAGTAAGAAACCGCATACGCACCTCCTCGACTCCATCTCCCTGATACACTATCGCAGTCATGCTCGACTGGGAGTCGTGAATCTGGGCAGTGTACGTTCGTCTCACGGAAACCCGACTGCGTCGTTCAGGTCTCTGAGGGGGACTACACGAAAGTCTGTCATCAGCTTGCGGAATGAATGCGTGACCCCTTCTCACCTGGAGGAGCACTAGGCGCCACCTGTTGGATATTCATGATGCTCTTGAACTTCCCTCCACCGGCAAAGATGGTGCCATGTGACTGCGGTAGCCCCTGAGATAAACCGAGTTAGCGAGGACAAGAGACACACTGAACTGGAGGAAGGCCATCCTGTTCGAAAATCCTTTCTGCGTTGAGTTCTGCTTCAAACTGAAAGATCTTGGTTGACACTTGGCTCCTTGGATTTCGGAAAATCCAACTCCGAGTCAAGGCGTGAGTATGGTGCTCGCGATTAATACTATGCGGGTAGGTGTGATAAGAAGCAAGATGGAAAGGGTCAGGATGGGATGGTCACTCGATACCCGAGCCCGCGGGAAAGAAATGAAAACAAGGCGTTGGACGTACTCGTAAATCGCACGGCAAAGTCAGCTTCTCAGATCGCTGCATATTGGGAGACGTGTAAACAACGAACATGGAGTGGCAAGTCCACATCGCGAAACTGGTGGAGTGGGACGAATTGGATCAAGGCTGCGCACATGTACATGGGAGAAATCATCCAGTTCGATATTGAGCGACGACGAGGATATGAATAAGAACGGGCTGGGCGGTCGTCGGTGGAAGGTGCGCAGATGTCCAAGGAAGAAAGAGATTCCATTTCGATTGCAGTCAACTGAAGAGATAAGATAAGAAGAACAAGATGTGCTGGGCGGTCGTATGTGAGTCAAACGTCGAGGAGCAGCGGCGGAAACAGGGCGAGGAAAGAGGGCGACACCGACTGAGTACAGTGAAGGGCAATACTACAGCGAGGAATAAGAAAGAGATAATGAGAAAACAGAGGAAAACGTGAGGACGAAGGACGAACGAGGGCGTCGTTGCGCTTTGGTGCATTCACCGCAACACTGACTCGCGCTCGTGGTCTGCATCGGTGCCAGCGCGGGCGATGGAGGCCAGAAACAAAGAAGGAGAGGGGACGGAGGGCAGCGGGAGGGAGCATTTAGAAGGCAGATAAGGAAGAACCGACATAGGAACAAGAAGAGAACAGAAGAGGAGGCGCAGCATAGAGTAACCGCAGTCGGGATACAACGTGCCTGAGCGCGAATACGGATGGTAGCAAACTCTGACCAAGGGTATCGTTGGCGTGGCGTATGAGAGGGGAAGGATCACGACGAGTTTGGAGTCACCACCATGCGGAGCTCAAGGAGTGTGCGGCCTGGAAGATGGGCGGCGCTGCCGGCGTGGACAGACACTGGTCCGTACGTCGACAGTGCTACCGGGGAACAGGGTCGGATGTGGGCGGACGGCGTGGCATCTGCTCGGTGCCGCAAAGACGATGCTAGCTTCCTGGGCGGGGTTATAGGAGAACGAGCGCTCTGGGCGCGTGATCGTGCCAATCTCGAACGATGATTTGCGCGCGTCCAGGACGCGCTTGTCGAAAAGGGCGGGCTGCCATGCTCACGGATTTGGCTCAGCGGCAAGAAATGGGGAAAGGTGAAAGAGAGTCTGAGTAAAGACGCCTGGGAAGAGAAAAGAAGCAACGTGGCGGTGCGCAACATCAATGCTACTGTGGGTGCGTGTTTGCTCGGCTATGGTGGCGTGTGACTCATTAAGGAAAAGCGGCCGTGCGTGAATTTGAAAAGGCGCCAAGAAAAAAGCGCCAGGCGCGCCGGCTTTGGGCGGACAACGAGTAAGCGTTGGGTGAGCTATAGCTCTTGAGCGAAGCCGCCTTGTGCGTCGGGATGGCGTCTTTGGTGAGAAAAGGCGCCGCCCCCGAGATCAACCCGTGAATTGGACACTTTGCCCGAGATCTCCGAGGAGGGCGGGGAAGGCGCAAAGGCGCATACATCATCGTGAAGCGTGGGAAAACTACGTCGGCGGTGATGCCCTTCCTTGCCTGCATTCGATTTCGATGAATTTCGAACGGAAAAATCACCAAAAAAACATGAGCATGGAGGTAAAAAGGTGGGGATGGGATTTCCCAATAACGCTATGTGGCTAGTCCATGTGCGCGCAGGGGTCGAAAAAATGAGATTTTAACCCTGTAAACGCAAATTAAGGTGTATCTCGATAAACAATGGGGGGGGGGAGGCTTGCAAATTTGAGCGTGCGGAGTTGGGATATATGGCTACCTTTTGCCCCCAGGGCGGGGCAAGGAGCATGGATCGAAATCAAGACTGCAACCCAGAAGTTGCGAAAATGGTATTTGGTGCCTTAAAGGCCATGGAAAAAAGGCCACCAGAAAGAGTTGACCTAAAGGTTCAATTTCATTCGAGGAAGGGAGGTCTTCAGTTTCTCGGATGTATTTTTCAGCTTATTGTCTGCAAAAACTGGACTTTTACCAAAAGAATCGGATGAAAAGGCGAGTTTTGCAACCAGTTCCCACGAAAGCGGGCCAATATTATCTAGGGAATTTCCTGGTTCGTTCTGAGAGCCGCGCCGCGCGGACTCGTCGCCGATAAAGCCAAATCCGCGGCCGCGGGTTTTGACACTGCACCTGTTCTGAGGTCGTAAGCCGTACCCCTCTCGACCTTCAGGATGTTTCTTGTTCCTGAATGCATAGCGCTCCTGGGAGCATGGTTTGATGACCATCGCGTTGCGTAGAACTCTTCCGAAGCTAGACGGTGTGGCTTGTCGAACAAACTCTTTTGGCCAGGATGACTCTGCCTCTCCTGGATATTTCTCGATCAAAGCTATTTATAAAGCATACAAGCAGTCGCCGGCGCTTCGCACCGGCTCCTGCATGTGGACATGGAAACAAAAAGTTGTTGGATAATGAATTACAATAAAAGCTCTTTCCATACAATATTGTTGGTACATGCAGACAAACCCTGGGCAACATTTGTCGCACTACTGTTCTTCTTACGTCGAAGTTCCCGCATACTTTCGTCTTCACTCGCGCGACGGAGCCGTTGGAGTATGTGTCGACGCTGATGTTCGTTCTTGGCATCAAATCTGAGGGCATGATTATTAGTACAGTCGTCGATCAGCGCAGAATAACAACGCACTGAATGGAGCCGTCTTCAGCCTGCATAAAGGATATTGAGGTAGGGGCAAAGGTGTGACACTGAAGGAGGATGCAGAGTTGAAGTGGATGACACAATCCACACCGCCTTGAGGCCTGCAGAATAAACACCGCATAGCATTCAGCCTGGGAGTAGAAATTTTTAAAGATGGAAATCTGATTTCTGAACTGGCAAAGAGCTGTCCACGGCAACGCAACAGAAGGACCAACATCGACAGAAGAGGTCAAATGAAATGATGTAATGCGGGCCGGCCATGCCAGGCGCTAATGCAGGCGCTAATCAAGCAGAGTTTTCTCTGTCTGTCCGAAGACTTATCTCCAAAGTTTCCAGTTGCAAGCATAGAAGCTGTTGATAACCTGAGGACGACAGACGTGCAGTGGTTGATCAATGTTGAAGCAGCCGAAGTTGTGAAAGAAAAGCGGAATTATTAATGGTGATCGGAAAGTATATATGGAGATACGGCTTCAGACAGACGGAGAGGCTTAGTTTTATAAAGAGAGTGAAGCTAACAAAATTCCTGGTCGACAGGTGCAGACACGCAATCATGCAACGAACAACCCTGACTGTTTCCTGGGCGAATGGAAAGTGGTCATCTCTATTTCTGCTGGGCGGCTATCATCACCAAGGCTTTTAGCATACTGCATTCTGTATGTCAGCGCTGTGTCAGCGAAGTCACACTGCCCGTGGTTATCACGTCCTCCTGGGGTTCAAACTGAGCAATCGAAAAATCAGATGGATATATAAAGCGTGTTGAAGAAGCTCGAAGAACGCGTAGATGGACGCCGACTCACCGTGCGGTGAAAATCTATATTACGAGTTCAGCCCCTCAAACGGAATGAATTGAACTGAAACAACGCACGACTACTATCAAAGTCATCGGTGACAATAGAAGGGATGGTCAGACTGCCGATACCCGCAGCGGACGTCACGCCGCCACTGGCCACAGATGCAGACCTGCGAGACCTCCGAACGTTGAGATTCGACAGCTAAGAGACGGTGAACCACATCCCTGCTGATCCGGACACAGCGTCACCGCACCATACTGAGCACGTACACGCGCCCAAGGGTGTACGCAATACCCACGGGGACTGTTAAGGTCAGATGGGCCTAACGCGAAACATTAACGAACTCGTACGACAGACCATTGCTCTCCTCCTTCAACAAAAACCTAAATTGGCAACCATGTTTCGGTCTTATAAGTTGATGACGAATCGTGGCAGGGTATGGGACCTACGCAATCAGAGTCGCCAACGCAAGCGTCGCCGTCGCCGTCCCAGTCTGGATCGTCAACGCCATCAGCCGGTCCAGGACACTAACAGGTGCCATAGCCCCGGTTATGAGCCATAAATGTGTCCACAATCACGCCACGGTATTGCGCACCTCCGCGTCTCCACCAAAGTGGGCCGGGCCTTCTTTAACTGCCAGAGTAGCGCTGCGGCGATGCTGAGGTCCGCCACTGCTTCGGTCACCAGCCAGATCCTGATAAAACGAAAGCGAATGAATACATGGACAGCAGAGCTTCATAGCCATGGCTACGGCGGGGCACGCACATTGCCGGGATCTTGACCTTCCCGCGCTCCTTGAATGCGGGGAACATCGTGATCGTCATGCCACATGCGAATGAGCCTCCGAACTGTGCACGGCGGACAGTGAGTACGATGCGGTCGGTGCGCAAGAAGACAAACGCCGGCGTACTGCGACAATGATCAAGAAGGAATTTAAAAGAGTGACAAGGATGTTTCTAGTGCTAGATCGATATTCTTGAGAGAGGTCGGACGGTTGAAAGGATGAAACACACACATCGACCAGTATCGGACAACTAGAAAGCTCTGGACCAGGAAAGCGATCACGGCGGTGGTAAAGAGGTATAACGGGATGGGCTGGAATGTTGCAGTTATTCCACGCCTGAGGTTCTTGGTACTTGACGTACCCAGTGCTGGTCAGCAAGGTACACGAGATCGCCTGCATGTAAATCGTAGGCGGTCCCTCAAGCCGTTGACAATCGGAGACATACCAGCATGGGTTATTGTGTACTATTACAGCGTTCAGCCTGAGTCTGTAAAGCGCAGAATCTGAACGCCTACGAGATACACGCAGGCATAGTCGCCCACTGTGGAAGCAGTGTCGACTAAGAAAGCGACCGATACAAGCGTCTGTGAAAAAAATGAGTCTGAGACAAACTGGATTCAAGGCAGAAGGAACTACCTTCAACTTCCAATCGTCGTGCTTGAAGTGTGTGAAGTAGTACCTGGCCTGAATGAGTTCGGTCATATACAGAAACTAGGCCAAACTTGAGGTCGTGCTGGTCGAATACAATGCAGTGCTCACGGAGTTTGCCCAGGTTCCAATGAGAACTGCCCTGCAAGTCAAAATGAAACTATCAAACTAGGAAACCAGGAGAGCGGAGAAAATTGTACCCGGCAATGGTGTCGAGGGCGGGGAGAGACATTGCGAGAGGGATGAAGGGGATGAAGTAGCCAGTCTTCCACTTGCGAGACTTAAGTATGCCCTGTCGGTCTTCGACAGCTGCTCCGATCATCTTCGCGATCATACAAGTAACCACAGTCTTGGGTCGAAACTCCCATGAGATCTTTCTCCGTTCATCAGGAAACACGGTCGGACTTGTCTACCGACCTACGCGAGCCCCATAGTGCCTGGTAGCACTCAGTAACCGTGGTAGCCTGGTAGACAAGTGTGTACCAGAGCCACAGAGTGCTTGATAGACTCAGTCGGTAGCAAATCGTTTTTTCCTGATGTTTGGATGACGCTCCCGATATTTGAAGCTGGCGAGGATTTTGGAACATCATCCTCCCATAGTGGAGACCTTGAATTAGCTTTTATTCACTTATCACATGAGGAAAAACCCCAGAAAAATACAAATCAGACATCGGAGCTGCACCACCCATCCCGCCCCATTCGCTTCGTTCAGGGAGCCGTCTGCACAGCCTGCGAGACATGTTCCGACCTGTGCAGACCCTGGGAAACATGGCTTGCCGACGCCGGATGGGCAGAATCTGTCAGACATGGGTAGACGCCCAGCCGACGTGCGTCTGCAGGGTGTGCCGACCCCCGTCCGCACAGGTTGCCAGACTCGAGCCTGGGTCGCTGCCCTCCATTAGCCTCCATCCCTTCGCGATAATCTCTCCACTCAACCGACGCTTGGCAACCGTTTAATGTGACATGACGGTATGGGTTGAAACATATCCTGATTTGGCCATGTCTCCGGGTATAGGAGGCCACAACTTCCCTCAGGATGCCTCAAGAAAATGGTGTAGATAATAATTAGGCTACATTATATCTTCTAAGTCTATGAATCATTATTTTTCGCCTTCCAACTTGTCCGGCCGTGTGTATTGGGAAAATGTCAACACAGCCACGTGTTTTGACTTGTGGGCGCCGATAATGAGATCAGCCTAGTGTGCGCGGTCGGCTGGTTGGCTAGCGATCAAGCAAGCAAAAATTAGCCAGCCGAGCTGAGCCATATTTTTTTCGGAAAGGTGCAGACCACTGCTAAAAGGTTATAGTGTCATCGGTTTGGCATTGGTCAAGTTTACGGTCGGGCTCGGAAAGCCGTCAGACGGCTTGGCTTGAAGCGGCTGAGCCATGGCTCAACACTTCAGCGTAGACCGAATTCAGGCACAGGTCATGCATAAAGTGTCTTGGTGCATTGAGATAGTTCACTCATGCAATATTTTCACCACTTGCAGAGTTCGGCGTGAAATGAGCTTGAACAGTTTGTTGATTGTTGGCAAACAAGCACAACGAGATTTCTTGTTTTGTTCATGCGGTGTGTTACAGCTTCTGGAGAGTAGAATACATGAATGAAGCCTATGAAAGACAAACTAATTTTTCAGACACCCTCTGGCCGTGAGTCAGTGTTATTCAAATGAGCCCAGCCGCGCAAGCCGCAGCCAGCCGAAGCCGTCGAGATTTGGCTCCCGCCGCCGCAGCCGGAGCCGAGCCCCATAGCCGAGCCCGCACCAGATCAGCCGTCAACAGTCGGCTGTTAGTGAGGCCGCCAATATCCCTCGAAGCTCTAAACAGGCGAAATGGATGTCTTCTCGACGTCCACAGAGGGTCGGCATGGTGTGCCGACACCCAAGTCTGCAGACCTCTGCCGACAGGGGTCGTACATCACTTGTGCAGACGACCCCTCTGAACACAGTGATTACGAACTACCATAGTTTCCCGGAATCACATAGTAACTAATTGAAACAATAATAATAATAATAGAATCGAAAAACATCAAAAATAAGGGTGAAGTTAGAGGCAATAAAATTCAACATTAGAGCTCTTTGGCAACTAATGTAAAATGAATATTATACAAGTTTTATGTCCTCTGATTGGCTGCTCCACACCTGCCAGCCAATCAGAATTGATGTAAAAATGCATTTTGTCGTTTGCCAAAGAGCTCTATTGAAAGTCATCGCTGATTTCATGAGTATTTACAGCTAATAACAGTACCGAGGGCGCAGCGGATTTTTTTCCCGCTTGAGACATTTTCAAAGAATTGCCCATAGCTCAGCCAATTCTCAATGGATTTGCTTGAAAATATGATAGATTTGCTAGGCTAATTCATGCGGAATTACTAATACATATAAACTTGCGAAAATATCATATGGTAGACAAACTTGGATTTCGGGCTGTTTTGGGGTTGAATGTTATATAGCAAGCTCAGGACTTGTTCAAATGGCCTGATTTTGTGAGACGTAAGAATTGTATATAATCCGAAGGATGTCATGGATCCAGAATTTTACGGAGATCGTGGCTGCATGCCCGTCGCCGTTACTGGAACCAAATTATTCAGAGGCCCGTGTCACCCGTCACCTGAAATTTTGGTCGAAACGCTACAGTGTGGGTTGCTGCCGTACTTTGAGGGTATGACATGACAGCGGAATTTGTCCAATTTTCGATTTGAGGGAGCGAATTGAGTCCTCTTGACCGCCAGATCCCATCTGATTGAATTCTTATTTCTAATCGCTGTCTAACTGCTCGTCGAAATAGTACAGTAACCTGATGACCGCGGGACATGTACGGCGTTTACCCTCGGCGCCACCGTTACACCCTTCCCACGCTCGATCTTCTCGGGAATTTCCTGGGGTGCGTTTTATTGAGGAAGCTGATCCATTGATCGGCATTGAGACAAGCATGAGCGGCGACGAGAATCTAAAACATGCGCAAATGAGGCAAAGCGGTGTGCAAAATGAAAGATAGGTGCAGTATATATCGTGGAGGTAAGACGACAAGGGGGAAAGGGGAAGCCCTCGAGGCTGGACGTGCGCAGGTGTCCGAGTGAACGGAGTCCGAGAAAATAGGGTTGTGCAATTCGAAACAACGATTGAACCCCATCAAATGTGGGTCCACATGGACACGTCGGAGATGAAAGATGTGTGGGAATGAGTGGGAAAGTATGGTAAGGAAACGGATGGCAGGACACATTCGCCGTCGGCGGCGCCTTCTCCGCCAAAATTGTTTTGCCGGAGACCTCCGCGGGGAACCCCGACTGCAGCGCGGTGTACAGCACGAAGTACGGGGTGTACAAGCCTCACTGTCGGCTGGACAACGTTATGCTGAGTTGGGGGCATGATGAGGCGCGTGCACGCTACTTTCGCGGCGAACAATTGGGCCAAAAACACTCGAGTTTTTATGGGAACAGTACCTGTACCCCGTGCTGAAAGACCAATCGTCGCCGCCGGAGGGACTTTGGATCACCGCGATATGGCGGCTAACATTTATTGGCTTCGAGCGTGATATCCCTCTTCGTGCACCTCGGTACTCGTTTGAATCGGTTCTGAAAGCACATTCAGTCGCCGACACCCCATTCGTCAACATCACTTGTTCCATTATGGCTCTCCTGAAGGTGCAACTTTTGCGGGACCACGGTTACCCTACTTTCGGAGTGAAGGAGAATCTACTCCGCTTAAGTAACCATCTCTTCCCTTCAGATTCCTCGATGCAGGTACCAGAAGAATTCCTTCCCATACAAAATGAGTATCATGTTTTTGGCGATCCAGAATCGGAGCAGCCCACAATGTTCAAGCTTCTCCCCCACCAGTTGTACATCAATGTGATCGCAGAATACCTCGAACACTGTTCCCCAGATGTTTTGCCTTATAATGCAGTCGAAACTGTCCCCCCCCCCCCCCGCCCGCACACACACCCCACGCCCGATGCACTTAGCGATCAGTATTGACGGGGCTTTTGCTTCTGGATCATCCTGGGATCTTGGAGGCAATCATAGACTACCCGTTCTGGGGCCTCTACGCCGAGGGCGTCAAAACAAAAGGGCAGGTTAACATACATCTAAGGGAACCTAGGCGCATTGCGGGTCTAGGTCATGGTCACCGGGACAGGCCCTATGAAATTTCGCCGGCCCTTGTCGCCAATTTTGGCCCTGGCTGGACGATCCTACCCCTCGGCAGAAAATAAAACACACCTTCACCGTCTGCGAACGAGGATGGACGTCCACGCCTGATTCTGCACAGGATATCCTGTCGCGACTGCAGCGAATCGCGCAGGGAATCAATTGCAGGCATACTGGGCTCAAAAATTCACCTGTACAATCAGCAGCAGACCACGGGTGGAACGAGCAGTCCAAAACGGCAGATCCAGCAGTCGAACCGAAAATGGGGAGCAGTAAAGAAACAGACCCCACCCTGCGGTAGTAGTATGTATCACAACAATCATTGTCCCTTGCGCATTCAATTTCACATTGTAGACCATTCCCTGTAAGGGCAAGTAAATGGATAAATATGGGTACCTTAGTATAACCAGAAGGAAAAAGGGAAATTTTACAAGTTCATCTTGTGTTCATGTCCGTCCTCCCTGCAGGTACTGAAACACCGCCATGTGGCGAAACAAGGCCCCCGCCGTGTCACTGTCAGAGGCTCCAATGTTGCCGTTGTGGACATCAGTTTGGAGCGACGCTGGCCAGTTTTTGGAAGCCGGTAAACGGGTGGTTATGGGGACCCGTTTACGGCTTGACCCGTACCGTTGCCGTACTGTCCCAGGTTGAACCAGCCTGGCCAACGTTACGGGGACGTAACCGTATATACGGTACGTATTTCCGTAAAATACGGGACGGGTTGATGCCCTAGTATCTTTATAAACCAATACCAACAGACACAGGTGCGTTCCCTCTGCTTTCTCCCTTCGCTCCATCCCATCCCATCCCTTCCCCTCTACCTTCCCGTATTAACCACGATTATGGATCCGGCTCCCCTTCGCGATGAGCCCGCTTGTAAACACATCAAAACCAACACCTGCGCCCAACGTCCGTCATCACCCTCACCCTCACCCTCTGCATCTGTCTCAGCAGGTAAACCCACCCTCACCCGCTGCCCAAAGACAAAGCCTCCCCCCAATCCCACGCCAAACCAAACCCTCCTCCTCGCTGCGTCACACTTCCACGGTCGCCGCGCGAGGTACGACGAAGCCTTCGGCGAAAAATTCCGGTGGTGTTGTGTGGAGACAACGCGTATGAGTTTGAGTTGCTGCAGTGTAAGGCAGATGGATGAAGTTAGGGAGGAGAAGAATGCGGAAGGGGATGGGGAGGAAGAAGTGGAAGGCGAAGACGAGTCAGAGTCAGATTTGTCGGAGTTGGTCGATTCGGATGCGGGGGATGAGGAAGAAGCGTCCGCGGACGATGAGGGGAACGAGACTGATATGGTCCAGAGCGAGGAGGACTACGTGGGCCATGAATGACTTTCTATTCTGTTTATTGCCCTTGCTGAAGGACAGGAAATAAGTCGTTGAGTGAATCGATACTGCGCTTCTCATTTTCCATGTGAGCCCCTCCTTTTAACTTTACTACTGATAAAACACACGAATGCACATTGGATTCTCTTGCGACCGCGACCGCGCATTTGGATGGGGTCACCTTGCACGCTTGTCTGTCTCTGTTACATTCATTTCGGCTTGAACCCGACCTCAGATCTTGGAGACTGGCCACCTAAGCATTCATGCCTCAATCTCAATCTGTCCGCTAACCCTATGAGAGCCCAACTGTGTCAGAACGAAGGCATGTTTCCTAGGAAGGATTCCAGACCCTAAGTTCTCAAATATCCCAACATTTGAGTTCGCAGTGAATTTCTTTTGCGCGGTAGTACAACATGGCCAAATAACAGGCTAGTTGGCCACCCTGCTAAATAATGGCCTGAGCTCTCAAATGCCCGCCACTTGCACTCTAAATCATAGAGGGAGATAGTATTGACTATCTCACACAGTTGTGGTGTATATATGAGGTATACAAAAGGCCAGAAAACCTGGGTCCGACCGATGCAAAACCCCAAAATCGGGATCGTGAAATGAACGAGTATCCTACAAGTAGAAAAAACGCCTATATGAGCCAAATTAAGATCCAGGGTGTTTAATGGGAAGTATTGGGATGTATCTGAGTACCCAAATCTATTCCAAGATGCTGGCAGCTCTTCCAAAAAATCCGACTATTAGCGAGACAGAAATTCCGTGGTTTCGGATAATAGCCGGCAGAGCCAGGAGAGTTGGATGGATAAAATCTCGAGATACCTCTCAGAATGAAGGATTAGAGAGTAAAAAGTATTCTGTAAGCTTCCAGACCGATCGCATGGTGGTATCGTACCGCAACGATGGCCAGCATGGCTGACCGAAAAAAGCAGTTGTGCTTTCCTGAGTGTGTAAAAGAGAGTAGTGAGGCCATTGTCATCCAGTAGCATCCCAGACAGAGGCCCAGAATCGCTGGATCAGAAGGAGCCCCAAAAGTCGTGGATTGAAGAAGAAATGGTGGAGACATGGCTATGGAGGCGCGCCGCGAGCGGCTCTATCTTGGCATCTTCTGGCAGCATCCCTTCGGCTCAGGTGCAGATCGCTCGAAATAGCTCGATTACATTCATTGCCTTGGATACGCTGTTCGACAAGAATTCTCTGTGATGTTTTTGAATTTATTGGTTAATTTTTCAGAGGTAGCTTCAAAAATGAGCCAAGTTGTTGATCCCATGGACCAGAGCGAAGCGTAGGGTCGTCCGACGCAGCTGCGTGGCGTAGCCCACGTTTCTATGCCTGTGCGCCACCAAACTGGACAGCTCTCAAAAAAGAATAGAGATTTGATCGGAGACCGGTCATCGCACACCGGAAAGTGCCGAATACAGGGGCAGCTCAGGTTGTAATCGTAACCCGTAGTATCGAACCAGGAAAAAAATTGCTAGAAAAGCTAAGCTAGTTCCGGAACTTATGGCCGATAAATTTGAACCATGCGGTGTCAGGTTGGATTTACCAAAATCCACCCATATGATTATTAAGCAAAGTGAAGCAAAAACTTGGAGAAGCTTGTCTGAAACCTAGCATTTCTGTTGTCACGAAAGCAGCACCTAAAATCAATGAATCTTTTTCATTTTCAGTTTTCATTCCTTATTTACAGCAAGCGGTATATCTGAGGTTCATTTTAGTCTTATTGCCAGATCCGTAGTTAAGATTACAATGGCCCCACTGGACAACTAAACTTATTTTTCGCAGCACGACTAGAGAGAAACCGAGTACGATCTTCATCTCAATCCGCATGGAGGGCTTTAAGTTCAGGATAATGTATTTACAGCTTGCTCCAAGGGGATATGGTTTCCCACGGGTGACTCTAGGCCAGTCTTAAATCCGCCTGTTTCCCGCGATTCCAACGTGATTCGTAAGAGGAAGGCACACTGCTTCTATTGCCGAGTAACAAGGTAGCCCTACCGATTTCAGCCATTCGCTCGCTGGCAATTGCCATGGCCAAGTCGGCCCTGAATACCGCACTCTGTTATTATTCCACTGTCATAAAGGCCACAAGTTGTCCCCCAACTTTCTCTGTTGGCGTCTGCCTAGCGATCGTCCGTTCCGCTATGTCCCAATCCTCAGGGAGCTTTGAGAAGCTGTCATCCTCGACTCAGAGGCAGGTTGACGTTGCGGGCTACGTTTTTGCTGGATCGACGGCGGTGTGTTGGACGGTTCTTTCTTCTCCTGTTCTCTGCTCATGATGGCCAGGTTTTGATTTGGGATATTTTATGCAGCTTGAGGCATGAATATTCCCTCCTCTTCAAACATAAAATGTGCCTATCGGTCGTGGCATATGTCTTCTCCAGGCAAGAATGAATTAACGCCCCACACAATCGACTGCTAATGCGAGATGGGCCAGAGTCGGCTCTTTGGTTTACGTGCTGGGATTTACGATCTTCGCCAGTGCGTATCCTAGTCGTCGCTTCTTCTAAGAATGTCGAAAGCTGATCCTGTATTATTATCTGCCAGCATATCCTCTTAAAGATTGCAGCGCAGCGTACGTTGCGTTTAACAGCTTTTACACCATCAGCCTCTCTGCGACAGCCTTCCTTTTCTTGTTCCGCGTGCGCGCAATATACGGTGGGGGACGCCTCATTACAGTAATATTCGGGATTTTATGGCTCGCGGTTGTTGCGACGTCGATAACCAGTCTCTTCGCCGGTAGCGCCATCTCCTTCGTGGATCCACCGCAGTGCATCATCAAGAGCGTTAAGTCGTATGCGAGATCTTCGGGCATCGTGATAACATTGTACGACACGATCATCTTCCTCTCGATCTCCTTCCGGCTCGTCTCTACTTTCCGGCAGACCCAGCCACAGACGCGGAAGGAAAAACTCATGGCCTGGTTCAGCGGCGCTAACATGCCCGCCTTTTCGAAGGCGCTACTTCTGGACGGGCAGATATATTACATGTGCGTGTAAAATTGTGTTCTATTACCCTCTCCAGTGATTGAGCATTTCTCCGCTGAATTCCTTTCTGTCTTTTCCAGGTTCACAGTCATCAGCAACATCGCCGTCACAATCGTCGCGTTCAGTCCCAGCATCAGCCCGGTCTATCGGAGCTTTTTAGTTGTCCCCAATGCTGCAATAATGAGCATCATGGGCTGTCGCGTCTACCGCAACACAAAACTGAAAATCGATCGTGGTGACTCTGAACTTTCGCTGCCCATGCTGAACCCGATGGGCCCGAATAGAAACACCATCCCACTCACCGTTGTTCAATTCGCTCCCCATCACACGGGTGGCCCGCTAAATCAACTGGAGGGAGACGAATCGGGTTCTGTGGGCAACCAAAAGCTTCACCTAACGTCAAAAAATAGTTTAGGCTTTGCGTCCACAGATGTTGTATCTTAGTTCAAGTAATAGTTTAAATGTCGGACATCTTTTAATCACTTGACCATACACCGGCATTGTATCGCTACTTAGCTATCCCTGGAGTAGGTGAGATTGGCTGTATGATATATCAGCCACCGCTAATTAGCGGTGGGACAATGATATATATAAAAACTACTAGTGTAGAGGTCGACGCTTTTGCTGGTCTTTGTAAGCCATCACTCCACTAGACGTCTTAGAAGTTTCCTATGGTGAGCCGATGTTGTTAATTATTCCAGCATTATATAGTTTATATTCCCCCAGTCGAACAGTTGAAACGAAGTTTGGACCCGGTATTCAACCATCTTGAACCTTTATTCTCTTTTGCTGCTCCGTTGTTTTCTTTCCTTGGAACTCACCCTAAGGACTTGCTTGTCGGGATACGCGTGATGCCGTCGGTGGCTGCGTGATGCCGTCGGTGTGGCTAGTAGCCATCACCCCTGATATTTTCAATGTTCATATTGAAAATTGATTTTAAATTGTATTAGTCCCAGAGTCCAGACTTCAAATGACACAATTATACACGCGATATCCACCGGACTCTGGCTGAGTAACGGACAAAAACAAGCGAACGCCGCATTCCGCCCGTTGAATTTAGTCCTTTCAGCGAATGCGGGAAGACAACATTCATTCAATTGAGGCTTCTGTCTGAGTAACAGTTTTGTTTTGGTACACGCCAATGCTAGCAGGGGAGTGTAACGAAAGTGGACCCGGGTCACCCTACACCGAACACAAGGAAATAGCGAAGCCGAACCCCCTCGTGTTGACCGTGTGAGGAAGGGTATATTTACTTTGACACTGTTTGGATAATGTGCGTATTCGGACAGATAGGTGTGCAGTTGTACTCGGTGGAAGATAGTGCCCGTGGGATGCCGGTGAATATTCCTGGGTCCGAAACATGGAGGTGTATAGGCGATGCTTGTACGAACGCCGCAGACGCGACGCGATTGCCCAATACATATGTACATGAAATTTGTCTCCGAGTGAAGGCGGCGGTTTCAACGCGTTTACCTCTCTAGGGGCAGACAGTATCTAGTGAAATATATGGGCTAGGGAAAATTAATTAGCTCAGCGGACAAGCCACCTAGGGACATATCATACAAAACCGTCTGTTTACGGTTACGGAAGTTTGCCACATATGTGAAGTGCAGGCGGGAGGACCCTCACCGTCATACCAGTCGCTGATCGCCGCGTGAGTATAAATTTACAGAATAAATATCTGGAGGCAACAGTCACAAGTAACTGCAGGCACTACATTTTGACGGCCCCTCGGCCGACTTGATCGATGTCGGCTGAGGTTGGCCGAGGTGGCCGAGGGCCTAGACCGGGTTGGCCGAGGGAAGTTGGCCGATGTCGGTTGAGGTTGGCCGAGGGTTGGTCGAGGTTATCTCGACCAGGTTGGGCGAGCCCCTGATCTCTGTCCCAGCGCCTCCAGCATCCCTGGCGCCGTCGGCTGGCCGAGCCAAAGTAGTTTGCCGATGGGCTGTGTAACTGATGTCGCGTGGCATGGCCAACTTGAAGTTAGGCCATAAATCCGAGATAAAGCGAGACATGGACATGCACACAGAAAGATGCCCAGGCCGCAGCGAGGAAATCAAAGTAATCACTTAACATTCGTCACTGATGGAGTCGGGGCGATATGGAGCAGCGTCAGGAATGAATTGAAAGCCCAGGGGTGAGTCGGCGCTCCAGAGCCAAGCCGTGAAGTTCAAAGTCGGTGGGCGCTGGCAAAGAAAATGGTTAACTTGCCGAAGCCCGAGTGCGCCGAGAGACTGAGACAGCGCCCGCTAGCTTGCCGCCGTAACACCAGATTTTGATCCAGGGATATATGTGGTAAAGGTGTTTATAGAGAATTCACAGGCTACGGTAATAGTTGATAGATTAATCGGTTTACGTGTGCTGGCCTCCGAATTGTTCTGGTCGGGTCAGTATTCAAGTGAGCATAGAGAAGACAAGATGGCATTAATTCAGTCAAACCTGTCCTATTTACCTGCTGCATTTCAATCGCTGCCGAGGAAAATATTGCACAGGTCCAGACAATCGCCGGTATACTATCAAACCGCTCTAGCACAACATTGCTGCTGGGAAGTGGGAAAGAAGTCCAAGTGCAGCTGCACGGAAGCTATCGACATCAAAGTTTTAGAAATTATGGGGGAAAGATACTGGCTCAAGTCAAATAGTATCCCAATGCGATACGATTCATCTTTGTGGCGAGCTAACAATGGCTCTCCCCTGGACCTGGATATGATGAACACCTGATGTACCTGGATAGAAGCACCGTGTGGGAAGTATTATACATCGTCCGAAATATGTACACACGGCCAAGGTTCCGCTACTTCTCATGCGGGTGAATATTGTGAAAACCTCCGTCGTAAACACTAATCTTTTCGTGGATCCTGGCCAGGACATTTTGAATACCTTCAACAGTAATCGTTCATCTGACGGTTATTGCTGTGCTTCCCGTACTATCGCCGACTTCTTTCGGTGGAGTGGGAGTGTTGCGAGCATCAGATATTTATAAGTGGAACTTCCCAAGGCACATATTAAATACTCCGCCTTTGCCGCTCAGTAACCCACCACCACAATGCCCCCACAACCCACTGTTGCCCAGCGTCGGTTGAACAACATTGTAGCATGTTTGGCCGCAGCTGCAGACACGTTGAAAGTCCTAGCCAATAGTCTCAAGAACCCTATCTTGGAGGCCATTTCTAACACAACATTGTCGCTCTCGAAATGCGCCCAGGTAGATGATACTGACTTGAAGCTTCCAAGAATCTAACTCCTCATTCCAGATGGTCAAGCAGAACAAGAAAGACTGCATCCAATTGATGGAGGAGACTCATGAGTTGCTCAATGCGATCATCATTGTTCATGTCAAGTCGGATACAAATGGAGAACTACCACCAACTGTGTCGAAGTATATCAGGATATTCACAGAGTTCTTGTATTCTTTAATCTGTGTTGACACTACTGACCACTACTTAGAACCCTGCACAAGATTTATACATTTGTCGAGGCCCAACAGGAAGGAAACAAGATCAGGAAATTCTTCCGTCAGGGGGAAATGAATACACTACTCAAGGATTGCAAGGCAGGAATACAACAGGGCCTCGAGTTTTTCCAGGTCAGCCACATTGAATCTTATAACTACTCATTGAGGGACATGGTATTTAGGTTACCACCGTCAGGCTCACAACTGATGTTAGAGAGATGCAACAATACGCAGAGAGAAGACACCAGGAAGTGCTCGATATGATCGTTGCCCTATCCGATGCGACAAGTTCTGATAGTGCATCTTCTGTATGGAACCCCCGATTTCTGATGAATCAAGTGATGACTGTTAGACAGATCAGTCAAGTCTTTTCCAGTTCTCACAACAGGTATCTTTTCCAGTCGTACTCTGTACAACTACCTTTAATGAATTTATTTCAAGTTCCACCTCAATTGCTATGCTCCCTTCGGAGCCAAAAATATTCTATGGGCGAGAGTCAGAACTTGCAGACATCCTGAACCTTTTTAGCCAGGGAACACCAAGAATAGCCATTTTAGGTGCAGGTGGAATGGGCAAGACCACTCTAGCAAGAGTTGTGGTACACCATACAGAGGTAGCTGCCAAATATAAGCAGCATCGGTTCTTTGTTGGTTGCGACTCAGCAGCAAATAAAGTGGAACTTGCTGCCCATATCGGAGCTCATCTTGGACTAAAGCCTGGGAATGACCTTACCCGCCCAGTTCTCCATTATTTCTCAAGTTCCCCACCGAGTTTATTGATCCTCGATAACCTTGATACACTATGGGAACCCGCAGAATCTCAGGGCGATATTGAAGAGTTTCTGTCACTCCTTACAGATGTGCATCATCTTGCATTGATAGTATGTTCTCATTTTTTTTTCTCATACACATTTAACCAAATATGTTAGATTACCATGCGAGGAGCAGAAAGACCTGCCAAAGTGAAATGGACTCGGCCATTTCTGCTGCCTTTGAAGCAGTTGACACTGGAGGCTGCCCGAAAAACATTTCTTGACATTGCGGATGATAATCATGACACAGAGGCGGTCGACAAAGTCCTTCATCTGACAGACAACATGCCACTTGCAATAAATCTCCTGGCCCATTTAGTTGACTCAGAGGGCTGCTCAAGTGTGTTATCTCGCTGGGAGCAAGAGAAAACATCTCTGATTTCAGATGGCCATGACAAAGGATCCAACTTGGACTTGTCCATTTCACTCTCTCTGACGAGTCCCCGACTCACATCCTGGCCTCATTCTCAAAAACTACTGAGCCTGCTGTCCATTCTACCGGATGGACTTTCTGATGTTGAGCTGTTGCAAAGTAAGCTTCCCATCGACGAGATCCTGGGTTGCAAAGCAGTATTGATTCGTACGGCTCTGGCATACAGCGACGAACAGATGCAACTGAAGGCATTGGTTCCAATCAGAGAATACATGCACAAGGTCCAGCCACCTGAGGATCACATAATTCAGCCTCTCCTCCGGCACTTCCAAGAGCTACTTGAGATTTACCAAGAACCCGTCCGAACGCAATCTAGTCCTCAAGCAATTGCTCGAATATCATCTAATTACTCGAACATCCAGAATGTCGTGCTGAATGGGCTCCGACAGGGACATCCAGATTTGCAGAATAGCATTTACTGCACATTCTATTTGAACTCTTTTTGCAGGCTCATGGGTCGAGGAACGACTCATCTGATCAATCAGATTCAAGATATCCTTCCACAGCCCTGTGATCATCGACTGGAAATTTGCTTTATCACTGAATTGATTGCTTCGTGGAGATATCATCCAATTCCCAATCTGGAGACACTGGTTGTCAAAGCTCTCGAACACTTGGATCATTTCGATGACCCAGATCTCAAATGTATGTTACCCAATTGATGTTGGCTTAGTCAGTACTTACATGGATTATCTAGGTCGGTTATATATGGTCCAAGGGCATTACTATATTTCCCACGATGATATTGCTGCAGCAATGAATCTTTATCAAACTGCCCTCTCTTTGTCAATTGCAACCAGGAACATCAAAAGGCAATGTGATGCATTGCATCGTTTTGCATGGATAAAGTGGTATCTTGGTGATTACCCAGCAGCCCAAGTGTATGCATACGAGTCTGAGAGGCTGGCGAGGATTTCTGCAGATCTATGGAGAGAAGGTCAAGCACTACGTATTCAAGCTATGTGCCAAACTGCACTTGGTAACTATTTACAAAGTGTTTCCCAATGCAGCAGGGCAAGAGATCTCTTGGCCCTTTGTGGCATGTCTGGCGGTAACCTAGACCATGCTATCAGGGCCTCTCAGGCTGAGGTGCATAGGTACAAATCGGAATATATTGAGGCCCGCAATATCCATACCCAGATTCTTCAAGAGGTTTCTCTGGAGCAAGATGCATATCCTCATGCCTTCACATTGTTCAATATTGTTGAGATCGATCTGTGTATTGGGGCACCAAAGGACGAAATTCAGAGAATTATTGACAAAATCAGAACAATAGTCCAACCTATGGGTGATGCCATGCTATTGCAATGGTGTGATGTTGGACAAGCAGATATTTACCACAGGGTCGGTGATATGGTTGCAGCTAGGGCACTGCTCCAAAGGGCTTCAAAACAGCTAGGGGAAAACATGCCGAGATTGTGTCTTCATGTCTGGAGAAACTCGGTGACCCAAGCTACTGGAATGATTCCCGATGCACATCGGTCTGGACCACAGTGTTCCTTGTATATTCCCTCAGGTCAAAAGGGAAACTGGAAATTCATAAGGCCCTGCAATTTTTTGGGGACAACTTCCTCGCTCAGGGTGATGAGGATACAGCAATCAACCTCTTCATCGTTGCCTTGGGTGGATTTACTCGAATGGATGTTCATCGTGGCCGAGCAGAGTGCATGCTCCGTCTTGGGGTCATTGCAAAGCGACATGGCAACTTAATGAAGGCAGTAGAGCTTTGGCAAATAGCGAGACCACTGTTTGAGCGGTCTTTACAACAAAAACAGGTTGAATATATTGATGAACGACTGGCCGCTATCCGAGATGGGAATTCGAGGGATGAGTGTGAAATGAACTCGGCTCAACCTACAGAGCTTAATGTACTGTCTGGGACCTTGAAGGAGCCGAGTGACACTCCATCTGAAATTGAAGATCCAAAGAAGCTGGACTTGGAAAAGTAGCTCGGTCGTTGTGGGTTTCATTTTGAAGGAATTATGTACTGTTGTATTAGTCTTCTTCCTAACCCTTCTTTAAGTATTCACTGTAATTGGATTGATCTGCCTCAAGTCTTTTAAGGTCCGCAATCTTCACTTGATCTCAGATCAATTTATCCCAGTGCCAGGAGTCGTACAGTACCTCGTCACCACGTAGGATGAGGATCTTCGTCATTTGATAGGGCATGTTCGTCGGATGTCTGTGTAAGTTCGTGAGATCAAAATTAAGCGAAGGAAACCTCGTCGGAAGCGGGCGCGTGCTCCAGAAATTGTGCAAGTTCGTCGCAAGCCCAGATTCTGCCAGCCATCTTCTCGGTTCACGGTTGAGTGATGCACTTTTAATCCTCTCCTCCCACCATCATCTCCTCCCGCCCACCCTGTGCGGTTCTGACCAATTTTGCAGTGCGTGCCCGACCGCTGCTTGACACTGACACCCTATTTCTCATTCTCACAGGCAGCGATGGACAAGTCGCAGTTTTTATCGCAGTTTCGGGATGGTAGCAAGGCACAGCAGTAGTATGCTCCCCCATTTTCATGAGCTCAAAAATTTCACCCTCCTGCTCAGACAACGGCCACACAACAGTTCGGTACCAGCTGCTCGTGTAATGCCATCGTTCGCATTCTCCGGTGCGTACACACTGTCAATGCCCACGATAGCCCGCTGACCACTCGCGCTATTCTATCACTAGCCGTTTTCGGTCCATAAATCTTATGGATTTTGGCCACCAGACGCCGTTTTTACCTCTTGGTGCGTATGTCATTCTTCAAGGATACCGCGACGGTAACTCTTTTCAGATTTGTTTCCTGGCGCGTCACAGCCCGGCTATTCTAATTTCTGGCTACCCGACGGCCACCCGACTCGTGAGACGTCGCAGTGCGTGCAGCCTTCAGCCAGCGCCGGCTCAACTCCCTCCACGAATTCGAGTGTAGAGGATTTTTTCTGAATGTTCACTTTGTGTATCGTTACAAAAGGGCCGCCAACTACCTTGCACAGTGGATTTTTAGACCAGACAGTTGGTGATTCTCCTCAAGTACGCACATAATGGCATGCACAATCAAACATATCTCAGTGTCTGAGTACTATATGCGAATTATTGCAGCGCTTATGCTTACGAGTGATCACGGCATCGTCGGAGTTCAATGAATGGTCTCATGATTATTTCATTGATCCCGGTGCTGGCGCGTCGGGTCCCTGCGTTCATCATTTGGCTTAGACAGTGATAATTTTACGGTGGGGGCAGCTGTTGCATGATCTAGTAGCACTGAATAAGTCCCCCTTTGCTACCATTAGTGGGACACCTGGTTACACATTGATCTGCTGGGCTTGTAAATGAGTTGAATGGAGATTTCAAGGTAGGTCAGAGGTTACTCCTACTTAGTATACGCGCCATTGGTGTCTAGGTTGCAGTACAAAACTCAACTCGTCAAATGGTTTGAGTTCTATACCAGCCAGAACAACTCAACAAAATTCTGAAAATATATGAGGACCCGAAATAGATGTATAGCTAACTATTAACAAGAGCTCGCGCGATCGCAGGGATGTTCTTGCCACCCTGTCCATATCCAATCCAAGTTGAACATGAATTCACGTGACTGGCCATGGTCACAAATGAATGTACTGTACCAAGTTATAGGAGAAACGGTCACGGTAACGGCCCGCCCGTTGCGTTGCCTTTTTTTGTCCGGGTGGTCACGGTCACGATGAAGTTGGTTGCCTTCAAAAATCGTGACAAGACGGGAAAAATTCTGATTTTTTCGCCAGAGCTGCTGAGGAGGCTCTAATGACTCCAGTAGTTTTGTGGAACAGATTATACACACCACACCTCCTTCAATTCAACTTGAGCTCCCCTGAAAATGCAACCAAAAAGACTTCATAGTTGCTTCCTCAGGCAACGGTCACGCTCACGGTGGTGCCTTGTTGCCTCAAAAAATGGCAACGCCTCTGTCACGGTCCTCGGGGTGTTGCTCCCCTACAACTTGGTACAGTAATTGCACAGTAACTTGATAGGTTTTCTAGGCAGTTATTAGGGTCGTTCACAGTTCCCTTTTCGCGTCCTTTTTACTCCCCTTTCTCCTCCCTTTTTTCTCCCTTTTTCAATATGTAACTGAGTGAGCCATAAAATCCAGAACAATTCACCCCAGTCTTCTTTGAACATCTGAGGTGTATGGAACCTTTGGGGAACAATAGGAGCACCCAAACTGCATGAAGTGGAGAAAGAGTGTTGAAAAGGGCACGAAAAAGGGCGGAAAAAGGGAGTCGCGGCAGGGGGTTTCACAGTTCACTTTTTCCTGCCCTTTTTCACTCCCTTTTTCGATGGATTTCTTTCAGTTTTTCAGCTGGGAGGTTCGTTTTTCCCCCCTTTTTAACACTTTACATATCAGAATTGAAAAGGGTAAAAAAATCCGGTGAAAAACGGCGGGAACCACAAAAAGCCCGAAAAAAAGGGGGAGAAAAGGGCAGGAAAAAGGGAACTGTGAACGACCCTATTATCATAAAGTCAGTAACCACCTCGATCAGTTGGAAATAGAGGGAGAAACAGATGATATAGGCCTTAATGGTGGTACAGAGCTTTACCATCAGTATCTAAGTTTGGTGGAGGTAGCGTGTCACACAAGTGTTTGTCGAACCTCACATCAACTCTGAATGTACTAAAAAGCCAAATATCGTGTCGAGAATGAAGAGTTTTATTTGCGCTCACCCTAACTTAGCTGGTGTCAGAATGCTCGGAATGTCGAATTGGTTCAACTAGGTCACGCATCACATCTGGTTTCAATTTGAATGGACCCACTTCTTACCTGACGAGCAACTGACGAGGTTACTCATTCACAATGCCAAACTTGGCATGCGACGAGCTTGGCTCGCAAGCTGACGAACTTGCTCTATCAAATGACGAAGGTCCTCATCCTACGTAGAGACGAAGTATGTGAGGCTCATAGAAGTTGGAAATTCGTCAATAACGTCTGTGCGAGACATGGGCGCCAGGCTCACCTTGATAACACCTGTCTGATCGGGTGTAAAGTGAAAGTAATCCTCGTTAGCACTTGGTGGGGTTTCAGGTATCTTTACATGAGTTCATTGATGGGCAGAGATATTCAAGGATATTAAATATACGTCGAGCGCCATCGATTTATTCGCAAGCTCAGTAGCCTGGGAGCCGGAAACGGAAGGTGCATATAGCGTGCATCGTATTTGAATCTTGAGGAACAACAGGAGGCTACGCGGTGCCAGACTCTGGAGCATCGAGCATCAAGCATCTAGAAAAGAAAATGCCCGGAGTCGCTGGCAAAGACAGAAACACCACAGCGATCATGAATATGGGGGCCTCGTGCAAGGAGATGTAGAAGATGAGATCCAAGAACCAGCGTCAACCGACTCGGAGTTAGTAGCAAATCAATACGATTCAGAACAGGGCCACTGTACGTGCCCAACGAGAAGCAGCCGAGCCCGCACCTCATGATCGATACTCAATACCCAAACCTCCGAATCTGCAATGATTGGTATTAGAACGTAACGCGCAACCGGTAACTCACCACAATCGTCCGTCACCTAACTCACCTCCAATCACCGGCATTCGCTTGATAATGGACGAGGTGAGATGCATATACAGTATGCGCTCGCCGAAGATGCAATTCAGTAGCAGCCTGCTGGCCGGAGTAAGCACTTGGAGCCTGAGAACAACTGTACACGAGCGAGACGCCGAGAGTCAGAGGATCAAATCGCCTAGGTGAACATTGACAGTCAGACGCCGGGCGCGCAAAGCCTGAAGCGAGCAAAATGCCGACACTGGGTAAGCCAAACCCGAGCCCGAGCCCGAGTAGGCCAGTAAGCAGCTGTAGCCTGCGGGCTGTAGGCTTCCCACACGCCGAGTGAGACGCCGAGCGCGACACTGACGAGCGCAAGAGTGCTTCTAGCTTCTTAGACGGGTAAGCTGGGCGGGCGAGGTCTTGCAGTACGTTGGCGTGGAGGCGGGAAGAAGACGCGGAGGGAAGAAGCTGACGAGGCTTGATGCTTGATGACCAGCAGGATTATCACGGGATCAGATCCCGCCTTGCCTCGGCGCCTACCCCAAGACCAACAACACTAACAACACCACCCTCATCACCTCCAATCTTGATCTTCGAGGACATCGACCAGACGCACCTCCCGTTCCCTCCCCTCCTTTCCCACGTAAGCAATTCACCCCACATGACAAGAATGATGCATTTTATTTTTATTTGGAGCGTTGGGTCTAACCTAACGATACTCAGCAGCAGAAGCATTCCGAGGTCGTCCACTATTTATTCTGGTTGCAAGCCAGATGTTGCCGGTGAAGTTGTCCAGGAGGAAATGCCATTACGCACTATAAAACCGCATGTGGGACTCCAGCGTCAAATTTAGCATATGCCTTTAACAGTGTCATTACATAGCTGGATACCCACTAAAGCCCCCTTCGTGTAAATCCAATCGTCCGGCAGTGATTCTTCATTTAACAGCAGACTCCAAGTGTTCAAAACCAGCTGTTTATTCAGCGATAACGATCCAAACCTCACTTTATCGGCCAGGATTCTGTCTCTATTAAGAGATGCACTTATGGACCTCAGCCACTGATTATGAATTGCTAATTGGATGCATTTTTATTCACATTGTGATATTCAGTGTTCTAGCGCGGCTCGCGCGCTGCAGGATATCATAAGGGTTCATACATATCGCAAGGGTTCATACATACCGTAAGGGTTCATACCATATGTAGAGGGATTCACAGCGAGGTATCCAAGAGGTGGGCTGCCGAAGATGCCGATCAATCAACCAAAGTTTCGACCGTCGGTCCGAACCTCCGGTAGGGTTCGTCTTCTGCATCTTTCTCTCTCAATATTGCCCCAATAAAAAATCTGATATACAAAACCCCCCATTTTTGTATCCTCCTGACTGTCCTAGGTACTTTGTAGGTGAAACAATGTAGTCCTCCCTGACTTCCCTTTTGGACCACGAATGATGCGTCCCCAATATCTCACGAAGAAGCCCCCCTACACAAAATTTGACTAATCCAAGAAAGGTGTTATCAGGCTTCGGCTATTTATTGGTATATTTATGGGTATTTTTGAAACAGAGGTTCTTGAGATCTAGGCTTTTGAAAATTGTACCCATTCACACAGAAGAACCAGGATTGACAAAAATACTTTTCCACCTGAAAACATCCTTTCAAATACCATACAATCGGAAAAGAGGTTGATCTCAAAATTTTGTGTTGTGCCCACCTCTTGGAGGTATCAAGAAGAAAAAAACAGGTATGTGCTACAAGTGTACGAGTCCAAGCGAGTCACTAGCGGGTAAAAAGACAAAGACGTCGATGAAAGTTCTCGAGAGTCGGGTAATCGGCAGGGAGGAGGGGCAGGCAGGGAAACATCGACGAGAGGTGGAAAAAGATAAATATACAACGAAGTCCGCCCCCCTTCTCATTTTTTTTACACCCAACCTACTCCGGACTCCTCTCCCTTCTCTCATCCCGCTCACGCTCCTCCCTCTCCATCTCCCTCCTCCCATCCCCCAACGCCGGCCTCAAACTATCCGCCCCCGGCAGCTTCGGACTCGGGTTCGCCGTTTGGGGGTTGGGTGTGCCCGGGTGGGACGCCGACCCGTCCGCATTTTGCTGTCCGTTCGCGCCGTTTCCGTTGGCGGAAGCGGAGGCGGGGGCGGAAGATGAGTTGGGATTGGGATTCGGGGGAACCGTTCGCAGGAGGAGGTGCGGAAGCCGGCGGGGTGCATAGTGTGTGGGGGGTTGGTAGGGCTGTGAGATGAGACAAGAGAGGTGAGCATGCTATTCAAAGATAGACAGAGAGTGAGGAGCATGAAAGGAAGTAGGTAGGAGCAAAGTAGGAGGAAAGTAAGGAGCGCTGGTGTGGTCACGATGTTCCAAAAAGGAAATCGAAGATTTTGCCCGAATAAAGCATGGTAAAATGCCAAAGAAAGGGAGGCAAGGAGGAACGTCGAAGAAGGGAGAACATTGAAAAGAGGGAGGAGAAAAGAAAAGAAAAGAAAGAAAAGAAAAGAACGTACCTGAGCCTGCGGGGGCGAGCGCGAGCGGCGGGTGGAGGACGCAAGAGGCCCGCGCTTGTGGGGGAACTGCTCCGGGCGGGGACGCGCGTGCGTGCGCTCGAAAAGGCCGCATTTGTTGCACAACTACGAATTCGTCAGCAAAAGAACGCGTACGAAGAGAAAAAACCCTGACCACTTTCCCCGGACTCAAATTACTCCTCCGCCACGTACTCGTATCCGTCGTGCAGCAATTGAAACACCTCCTCCGCACGCGATCACTCAACTTCGTCCCCGCATCGTCCGTGTGCACGACCTGAATCACGCCCGCGCCGCCGCCGCCCTGGGGCGGGGCCATCGGCGTGCTGAGGACGGTGCCGGGGAGGGGATACGGCACGTACCCGTCGTGCGCGATGGGGAATGGCTGGGGCGCGTACTGCGCGTGCGGGTGGGGATGGCCGTCGTAGCCGCGGTGCGCGTCGTCGGGGTGCGCGTGCGGGTGAGGGTGGTATTGCGCGGGCGGGGGGGGCGCGTACATGTAGCCGCCCTGGTATCCGCGCGGGAGGTCGTACGCGACGTAGTGGTGCTGCTGCGTGCGGCGGGATGGGGTGCGTGTGCGGGGGGTAGGGGAGAGCGGCGGCCCAGGGCGGAGACAGGCGGGGTGGAGACGGCGGAACTGTCAAGGGAGGAGGCCGACGGCGAAGGGGAGCCAGAGTGGGTGGGGAGGGTGGCGATGGGGGCGGGGACACGCGGCGTTCGTACGGAGAGCGGTGTTGCTTGCTACTCGAGCCGGGGGCGCGGCGTAGGGATAGGCGGGCTGGGGCTGGGTACTAGACATTGGATATGGCTCGACGCTATGGGGCACCTGCTTCGTGTTGTTGCTTTGGAAGTTGTCGTACGCCGCGGGGTCGAGGTTCTTGTCTCGGTTGGTCGGCGCAGGGGTGGGTGGGGGGGGAAGTTACCGGTGGCGAGGACGCGTCTCTGGAGGGCGGACGGCTATTTGCGCTGTTGGTCTGTTCCCTGGAGTGATGATGGAACGACTGAATCAGCGAGAGCCGCTTTTAAGCAAACGGGCACTTACCATCCAAACATGGCCCAAGACAATGATAGCTATGATTAAGGAACAAAATCCGAAAAAAGTTACCTGTCACCTTCCCACACCCAGATCGGAGATCGAGCTGGCTCGGTTTGCGCGGATGCTCCATCAGGTACGCCCGTCTCGCACGCCGCTCCTCAGATCACACGGCCATCAGCTTCTTTATTCACTCCAACCAGCCAATGAGCATCCTGCACATGCCGGTGGGCGACTGGCGTCCTACTCTTATCACATACATTTTCGCTGCTGTAGTACACGGCTGTGTCCCTTCAGATCTCCCAGATCGTCCCGGAGAATATAATCATCCAGCGGGATCTCCCATTGGATGCTTTGAATGTGCGTTCTCTCACAGACACAGTGAGCGCACACCGCCGGCGCAATGATCTGTAATCTGTCTGTCGAGCGGGAGATAGATGCAGGACCCTAAGCATACGGTAGACTTACTATACAATAGACGCACTCCAAATTTTGCTAGCACATACTTAGCAGATTGACGCATGCATAATGAAGCCCAACAGCAACTTTGACCCGAGACGCGTGCATCAGACTTTTGACATTTGACTTGTGACCTTGTACAAGGCCAAACAAGCCCGTTTTTCGCTCTTTATTAAGGATAATTCTAATCAACAACCCCCCTTGCTGATGTATGGGGGGTTGCTGCTATTCAGCAACCCTCTGATTTGTAAGTCCAGATCTGATGGAAGCAGTGGCGGGAAGGGGCGGGACGTGTTCGGGCTCTTCTTGGCGACGAAAAAAGGCTAGAATAAGGTTACAAAAATTCATTCGAAGGAGGAAACACTCGAGACAGCTACTCGATTTTTTTTTGGGCTGAAATACGGGAATCAATCGCATTTTCACACTTTGGATCTGCTGGAAGTCAAAAGAGTCCAGAAATAGCCGGGGGAGAAAACACAAAACAATTGGAGGAGACACACAGGCACATACCCTATAAATATTGCACTCTTCTGCACCCGCAATGTGGCCAAAATCGACGGCAACAGGCGGGATAACGGTGTCAAACCCATTTTCAACCTCCGCTTCGGCCTCACGTGGGGAGTTGCTGGATAGGAAATTTCTATCCAGCAACCCCCCATACACCGACAAGGGGGATTGCTGATTAGAATGACCCATTTATTATCAGTCTGTGTCTTAATTCCCAAAACTCCGGGCACTCACAAGGGGGTAGTCCGCAGTTATGGCCTAGTCCCAAGATCTCAACGACAGGTCATCAGCTTATGATTCCAAGTCCACGCGATCTTTTGGTTCAATTGAGAGATGATTGCCGAGCTGACCAGGCTTCTTAATGCGCAGTCCGCAGTCGAACGGTTTTCCTTATCTTCTTCAGATCGGCCGTTGTACTTCCTGACGGACTTCACCCTCCCACACAGTGCCAAACTTCGGTCTGGTTTCTTGCACCTCAAGAAAATGATTGTACCCAAAGACACGAAACAGGCCTCCGTGAAGCCTCCCAGCTACCACTCCGGGTCCGGTTCTTTCGATAATAGGGACTCAAAGCTTAAGGTTCCTAATGTCCCAGAACAAAGGTATCGTCAATCGACATCAGATAGTATGCTTTTCCTCATTTCGAGGCAGCCAGCGGCCAGTGACAAGCACCGGTTCGAGTTCTCAACGGTTACGTTGCACACAGTGTAGCTCCCACAAGGTCGCATACGATTCGGCTCCGATCAAACCCAGAAATATCCATGGCCGGAGGTTCACGTATGGTAAGATTTCATCTTGAGGTGTTTTGTCCCTTCTTACAAATGGGAATCACAGCGGGAGCTTACTTTGCCTTGTTCATCGTCCTCTTCGCGATAGCTGAGGTTGTAACGGAGACTTTGGGTGGTAAATTTGCTGCCTCGGGTGCGCCACGATGCTTCCTACAATTTCCGTGCTTCCTGAACCACGTTCAATCGGCAGGTGTTCTTCAGATTATAGTTGCTCTCATTTCTGCCGGGACAGGCGTGACACTCGTGAACTTGTGGGCATCCTTCCATCTTCTACTGGAGGCATAAATATCATTCAGTCTTCATAGGCTGCGCCTAGGACGTCGAACCCAGCCTACGAAAGCTCGCTTTTATGTATTGTGCGGATTGGGTTCGGGTTGGTTCTGTGAGTAGCTTTCCCATGGTATCTTGGTTCAATCGAGTGACCATTTTCTCAGGTCTCACCGGTGGTGTGGTCTCTATGGATGTGGAATTTTATGCCAACTTCCCGGAACCTTTCCCGAGCTGTCCATTGTTCACCGTTGTGAGCATCCTCTCCGGAGGCCTTTTAACTACATGTAAGCTCGGCGGATCCATGTTTGAATTTTGCCGGCTAAATAATCATCTTCTAGTGATCGGGGCTGCATGCGCCGAATATCGCGGGTTTCGTCGCGTCAACAAGTCAACAATTGCCTCTTTCCCGGGCAATCTGGGCCATGCGACTATGACGGACCAGCCTTACCCGTTGAAGCGCATGTCTACGAACGACTCGGTGTAGACGTTGGTTGCATGAGTGGACATTTTACGTATTTATGACGCTTCTGTAATGATCCAACTAGCCTTGCT
>JARJLF010000812.1:0-130688 GCA_029378395.1 Mycena leptocephala
CTGTCTTGGCAGACTACACGGACCTAGCCATAATTCTGGCAAGGTGCATGTAGTCCCTGACTAGGTGTGTATAGGTCCCTAGGCAGACTCTGTGTAGATGAGTTTAGGTACCTATACTCAGCTCAAACTCAGCTCTACTCAGCTCTGCTATTGTTCCCGTGGTGAACTTCAACCTCGGCATGGGCGACTAGAATTATGTCTGACTATGAGGCTAGTCAGACCTAGAACCACCTATGCACACCTTGACTGGCCTACACGCACATGGACAGACATACACAGAGCTATGCAGAGGTACACAGAGAGTCTGTAGGCCCCTACACAGAGGTAAGTAGTCTGTATAGCTGTGCCTAGGGACCTAGACTGAGGTTAAGTCTAGGAAGGCCTTGAACGCAGTGATATCGTGATTGAAGCGCAGGCGACGATGATGCGCATCAGGCGCCGGCTGCTCGCAGAGAGCAAGAGGGAGATTTCAGAGAATGGACCGTTTCCGACGGGGAGGGCGCGCGATCTAATCACGCTCCTCGTGCGCGCGAACACGTCGAAGGACCTTCCCGCTAACCAGCGGCTCACGGACGAGGATGTCATTGCACCTCGGTTCCTCCACACCCACTGCTAGGATATTATGTTGCTGGATGACTACGTAGAGGTTTCGACGTTCTTGGTGGCTGGACAGGAGGTATGCTTCTGTCACTCTTTCATTGATTCTCCAACTCCTTATTCACTGCCTCAGACGACAAGGTGGCAATTATTCTGAACTTCTCCCGGCGGCCAATTTATCGACCCTATTAATTCCCTTGTATAGCACGGCCGTGACCTGGGCGCTCTTCGCACTCACCCAAAACCCGACGGCGCAGGCACGCCTCCGCGAGGAGCTGTTAAGCATCTCGACGGACCATCCGACGATGGATGAGTTTAATGCGCTCCCGTAAGGAAGCGCAATCGACCCGACACATTTCCGGGCCACGTGAAGGACCGATCATTTTGTAGACCATTGTCCGCCCGATTAGAATATTAATGGATTGCTTTCGATGTGCTCAGATAAGCCATTCTCATAACAATCGCGGTCACGAGCTTCGATATTTGCCACCGCCGAGACTTCCTCCCTCACCCTACTCCCTCTGATGGACTCCGCCAACCCTGCAACAAGCAAGTGCAGCAGCTGCAAGACGTGGAAACCGGCGACGAGCGAGTTCTTTACCATTAAATTGGGGAAATGTCTGGGGACCTGTCGTGTCTGCAGTCAGAAGAAAGCCGACAAGAGGAAAAAAGCAGCAGAGGCCACTAAATCTGGAGAATCCTACCCCGCAGATGACGACAACACGAGCGAGGATTTGTCTGACCTCAGCCGTTTCACCTTGGAGGAATATCTTACCATCATTACTATGGACGAGACTGCGCGATCATTTTCTGCGCTTGTCGATGTGGAAATCCTTCACCTGAAGAGACGGTCTCTTGTCGACGCGATTGCTCTGGAAGTGAGGGGCCTTGGACACGATCTTGAAGATTTGGTGAAAGACGTTGAAAATTACAGGAATGCGAATAGGAACCGTCAAACAACGTGGGCAATGTCGGGTGATCGCCACGAACGCCGACGACGCGAGAATACTATGGGATTTGTATTCAAGTAGTCAAATTAGATTATTGGATTGATTCGGGCAATGTGCGCTGCCACTGCCAGAATTCGCGACCCAATCGCGAGAGTCCGCGAGTTTTGTCGCGTCGCAGTGAAACAGTCGCATTTCCGATATTTTATTGAAATTGACACCATATAAGTACTTATCTAAAGTGCAACATCCCTTAGTTGTCACTGGTCGCACAGCAGGGAACCAAAGGGAGGTCATTGATTCATGAAAGGAGCCCCCCGAAGAAAGCCTCAGGCGGATAAGGATGGAGGCAGAGCCATGTTCGAAAGCCATAGAGATTTTCTACGACCTTTATTTAACTTGCTTTACCGAAACTTGAACACATATATTGTTTCGTAGGTATATCAAGGTACGGAAACATGGAGAACACGATTACCCCTTGAGATGTACGGCTAGCGAGGTAGGTGTAATATACTAATAAATAATAAAGTCCAATTGTCCAATTTATAATGTTCATAAATGTTCATCCCGTATCAGTTCACGAGCTCAGTTCAGCGACGCCACGCCGCGCTGACCGTCGGCTTTCCAATGAGAGTGCTGGTGCTGCTGGGGCACGTCCGCTTCTGGAGGCTACGGCGGAAATTCGGGCGATAATTTCTCCTCGCCTGGGCCGGAACCGTGTAAAGCGAGAGCCTGAAGCCGCCGCCACACATGGTCCCAGCTGATGCCAAATTAAATATCAGTTTCACAACAAAGCGCGGAAAACACGTTGACGAACCATCGCCAGCACAAGGCATGTTGCATTCGGTTTGGGGAAGGGCCAATCCTGAACCGGGAACGTTTAAACTTGCGGTGCCACCGAGCTCATTGCCGCAAAAGCACTCATTCGACCAACTGAGACCTGCTAACTTGTAATTGGCGGCTGCACATTCCGCAATGCAGCGAGGGACAGTCTGCAAGGGAGATTTGGAGCTGAGGAAGGGGAGGGCGGGGTTGTCGCATGAATCAACGTAACAAGGCGCGGGAGCGCCAGGGCAAGTTCGTTTTTCGAGGCTGCGACGGACGTTCGAGCGAGCGGTTCGTTTCTTGATAGTAGAAGCTGGAACGGTGTATACCGAGAGCCTAAATCCACCGCCACAAATACTGGAAGCTGAGCGCAAATTTTAACATCAGTGATGACGAACACAATGGAAGCGAGAAACATAGCCTAACCGTCGCCTGTGCAAGGCATGTTGCATTCGGTTTGGGGAAGAGCCAATCCTGAGCCGGGAACGTTTAAGCTTGCGGTGCCACCGAGCTCGTTCCCGCAGAAGCATTCATCGCCCCATGACAGTCCAGCTCGTTTGAAACCGGCGGCACCACATTCCGCAATGCAGCCCGAAACAGTCTGCGTGTCTTTCTTGGAGCTGAGGAAGGGCAGGGACGGCTTGTCGCAGGAATCGACGTAGCAAGTCGCGGCTGCGATGGGATCAGAGGTGTTCGTGGCAGTGGCAGTTGCTAGAAACGACGTCTGGTGGATGGTGAGCTCAAGGTTAGACGAGGAAGATGCAGAGGTCATACTATGAGCCCAAGGGCGAAGGTCATGGAGAAAGAAGGCATCACAGAACAGCAAAGACAGTGAGGGAATCAGTGAAATCGTAGAGAAGGAAAGACAGTAAGGTCGTAGAGACGCCGGAAAGACAGTGGGGTTGATGAAGACGTGTGTGGGCCGACAAATAGACTCTTATACCTCAGAGTCAGAGCGCTTTGGAAGGATTCTTGCCGGAACGTGGGATGTGTTACAGAGAGACGCGCGAGATCTGTCCCGACATGTAACCATCCGAGAGGCGTCCAAAGTGTGATAGGTTGGTGGTTTCGAAAGTGATGGCCGTCGATATCTGTATTAGGACAAATAAAGTTATTTTTCAATGTACATACAGCCCACATCGCAGGCAAACATAGACAAAAAAAGTTTCAGTATCGCATATTTTAGAATTTTCCAGGTAGGAGCTGGGGCCGGATTGGATGGTCGTGAGTGCTGGGCCATCCTTCTCGGCGTAGGTTTGGCGTGAGTACTTGAAGGCTGAATGACGGCAGATGATATATCAAGGAAGAGGAGGTTCCGTCAAGACTCCGTGGAAGTCCAAATCTTGTTCCGCACAGGTGCGCGAGGAGAATGGAGTCAGGGGTCAAGGAAAGGAATCAAAATGATCCGATCGTGATGTTTATTCTCATACCATGACATGACGGCACAGCAGTGTTGGCCTTTTGCCGACTTTGGAAAATTTGCAAGTACTTGACAAGGGAAGTCCGCGTCCTTCCAGGTTTTCAAACCACTAGTTCTCCCATACCAGATATTCCGCGGGCTCACTTATTCTATCTTGTTTGCAGGAAGATACATCATTGACAGGTGCCAGAAGTCTACAGGAGACCATGCTTTTACCAGGGCGATCATTATGTTTCTTGCCGTGGTCCAGAAGAAAGCCGACATACGTTGATAGGACGGGGTGATGACTGATAGAGCCTCTAGGTACCAACACCATGGATAAAAAGAGCGAGATAACTTTGTGATCGTAAGTAGCTGTTGGACCTAGGGTTTCCTCTCCCATGTTGGAGTGGTTTCAATTCGATTCAAAACTCCGTTGATTTTGCCTACCTCACGGAGATGAAACCTGAAGAAAGGAAGCATTCTGACAGCACACGCCGATCACCGCAAAGGAGCCGCCTAAACTCCCTCGGAGCTGGAAATTCACTCGTAGTTTCGGGATTGTTCTGTGTCAGAACTACGTTGAAACACTGGCGCTTCAATTTCTCAGCTCGTGGGGCTTGAAGTGACAATGCCTCCCGCCGAATCCACAACGACGTGACTCGGATGTCGGCCAGTTCTTATTTCAAAGATCACAACACCTTGTTTGACTGTTCAACTTTTGAAAGGTTAACAAGACGTGGCTTCACTTCTTCGGCGTCCGCGGATGATCTCAATATTAATGCAGTGAGCTCGACTCATTTAATTCGAAAGACTATGATTAAACAACCAACATTTATAAATTATAAGTTCAATTCGGGTACTCGCACTCACACTTGCGCCAAGGATGAGCAGCGCAGATGTTTTGGTGATCCAGAACCCATCCATATGGACGAATAGGAAGGGAGAAATATTTCCGGCCAGTACGAGCTGGAGAAATGAGCCAGGGATTGGATGACGCAGGGTCCAGATGGTCCCTTGAACATTCCAATGTGCCGACCGTGCACTCCTCGATGGGTACTGTATCCAATCTTCTCTCGGTGGGGGAGCTCCGTTCGGGCACAAAAAACACTAGTCTGTGGGACAAAGTCAGAGTCTGACTGGGAAAAGGTACACAATAATTGTAGTCTGCAGTGAACCCGCGCCAGCTTAAACCTGGAAGAAGCGCACAAGGTGGATCTCATCTTCGCGAGCATAGGTTATTTCGCGATGATCTAAACACATAATGGGACACGCCTGCTGTTTTCTTGGATGAAGAGGATGGATGGCGTCAACTCGCAGAACTCGTACGCCGAGTTCTGGGGACAGCACACCCAATGACGTCGGAGGGCATGCACGGAAAACCAACGCATCGGCCTCTTGCAGGTAAGTTGAGAGGGCGGAGTACTTCTTGAGTGCTTTATCGAAATTTATGAAAGGGAAACAGTTACACCGCGGCGAAAGCCGGCGCACGTACCGGGCATGTGCGTTTGACACATGCGATTTTCTTTGTCCTTTTCTTTGTTTGGCGCATGAGTTAAACACACCCGGTGAATGTGCTGACAATTCTCGTCTTGTTTCAAGCTGAAAATTGTGATTTGGGAGAGCTCCATACAATGTGCCCCAGCATGAAGACTTGAGCTAAGATTTTTTTAAGCACAAACCAAACATGTCAGATTGTAGTTCAGGATGTTCTCTACCATCCCAAATTTTGAATTGTGCAAAAATGTACAGGGGTTGGAGAGATATGTGGCCTGTAAACACTGGATGAACGTTTCAAGTTTTTCAGTGAAAAAATTGGTGAAAAATGTCCATTATTTTTCACACTTTTTTTCACCGAAAACATCAATGAAAAACTTAGAATGTTTTCACCACTTTTTCGTTTTTAACGTGAAAAAATTAAAACAAGCCAAAAAAGTGCTGCAAAAGTTTCAAAAAATTGTTTGA
This sequence comes from Mycena leptocephala, assembly GCA_029378395.1. Classification (NCBI taxonomy): domain Eukaryota; kingdom Fungi; phylum Basidiomycota; class Agaricomycetes; order Agaricales; family Mycenaceae; genus Mycena; species Mycena leptocephala. Next base: position 5,734 of record JARJLF010000812.1, read on the forward strand.
AAATGTTCACAAACGGAAACGATTGGAGCCTTATACGCTCCTCTCCATCAGTCTGATCGGCGATTTGGCACTAATCTCAGGCTGACGTCCACTCAACCGGTGGGATAATGCGAAAGTAGACTTAGAGTCTTCTAAGAGTCCTCGGTCGCCGGCAGGAATGTTGTAATATATACACGGGAGGCTCCGAGTAAGCTATCTTGTTACACCTAAGGGGATCCCGAGCCGTTCTAGTTGCAGACATCGCTGACGCCAATCGGGTTGGTGCGGCACCCATTGGCGCAGAATCCGAGGAAGGTGATGACCCCGTTCGCACCGCCAACGCAGTGGAAGAGATCGTCCGCCCCGCCATCGGCCTCGCCGACGCCGGCGTCATGGAGCGCCTGGTCGATCTGCGCCTGGTAATTTCCTACCCGCAGATGAGTTCTTCGAGTCCACAGCAGCAAGACCCTGCACATACCGATTTCAAGGAGGGTGCGTCCGCAGTAGTCAAGGTTTGGGGTGCAGTTCCTTGCAATGGCGCCAGTGGCAAGCACCAACAGAGCGGTGAAGGTGGTTGATTTCATGGTGGTGATAATGGGTAGGTGGTGTAGTTAAAGACCCAAAGTGTGGTAGGTAGGATGTGGAAATGTTAGAACGCTCCTGGCTTTTATATCTTGTTTCGTTCGCGTGTTGGCCCAGTATCGGCGGAATACCGGTAGATTTAATTCCCTGGGTCAAAATGAGGTTCTCCATTGTTACGGCAATCCGCCGTCATGAAAGCTGTTGAACTAAGGCATCTTCCCGAGGTGTCGGCGCTGGTGTGGGCAGGCTGGCATCCCGAGCGTGCAAAGCCCGAATGTGAGGTCATTAGCAGAGGAAAGGTTCACGAGCGCCTAAAAGCGGACCCAAGTAATCAATTGCTTTGCTCATATCAGACCCGAAGTGGAGGCGCGAAGCGCCTCGGGCCGCTGCGCTCCAAGGTGTACTTCGATAAAGATACATGCGAGCATCAATGACCACTCAATGACCGCAATGCAGTCGGGCTGACCAGCATTGTTACGTTGAGCAGAACCGTTCACACCGCGCGGGACAGCCTGCCTCGATGGCACTGTGCGGAAATTATTTCTCCCATGTGCATGACACCCGCCGTGACCATTGCCTGGGCTTGGCCGTACTCGATCCCTCCTTTCCATTGGTCCGTTGAACGGAACGCAGTCCGACTCCGTTCGGTTCCGTATGCTTCGGAAAGATTACTTCGTGCATCATATCTACGGTATTGAGATGCCATCGGAGTCGGGGACCATTAATTCCTTCCCGCTCTTATGATGATTTTTATATACTAGGGCTGCGCACACAACAAAATAACTCTCTGACACTCATATCCGGTGATAAAACCGAAAAAGACGAAGTATTCGTCCGCAACATCTGGAATTCCAAAGCGGACTCGTGGCGCCGCCTTTGCACAACGGGAACCGCTATGGTCCGGCCCCGGCTCCAGTTCTTAAGCACCCACGACTAATTGAGCGCAGATCCGCATCCGCTGGGCGCGATCCCAATGAGAACGGAGCAGCATCCCGCGGTTGAATGAAATGCTGTCCGATTTAATTCAACATCGCAGATCCTGGTATGAAGTATTACTCTCAGAATCGGCCACATGTGCAGATTCGTATCGATTCATACCAACGCGGGCCTCGCATTTCTCGTGATCACCCATTCATTGCGAGTAAGATATGGAGCAGTATCAAAATGGAAAGTTGAACGTGTATCCTACTCTTCAACCTCGATCTCTTTTTACGATGCGTACTCATTGCCGAGCCTTTATAATCCCTCCTTAGAAACCTCGACTCTGACCAACCGGTGGATGTTTATGAAATACATCCAAATGCCGACACCCGCCATCAGGTTCTCAGTATCCCGAGCTGGGACGGTCTCCACGAGTGCATTCTAATCCACCCAGACCTGTGAGTGAGTGTTCAGCAATTAAGGTAGACCGCATGATTAATGAGCTTGGTTTCACCAAGTAAGCTGTGGGAGCTGGCCGTTCAAGTTCCGTCCCATGATAAACTCGGGATAGCGGCTAGTCTCTTGGCAACAGACGCTACAACGACAAAGCTCGTACGTCGCATGTTGTAGGATAGCGGCCCGCGTCTATCGAATATCGAGAAGGTGATGGTCCTCCGCCTCAATAAATAGACTATCGGAACTCACGGTGGATGCCCAGCTATATAAAATGTCCGATCTTAAATATAACCTCAGATATGGCCTTTCTGGGTGAGGATATACAAAACGGCGGGCCCAGATGGATTTTGATGTGAAGCAGTTGGATTCGATGCGAGGCAGATTAGATGATGTGCGGCAGTTTTTGGCAAACGCAGCACATATCCGTTTTGGGTATGTGCCTCACTCCCTGCGCTCCCTCACCGGTAAAGAGCCGTGGAAGTGACGTGATGAGGCCGATGCACGAGGACCGGAGAGTCGAGACTCACCGATCCAATTCAAACGAGCCCGGATATTCGCGAGTTCTGGCCTGCATGCGGGACTTCGCGCCAATTGAACGTGGATTCCTTGGACTTTGTCCGTGGAGGAAAGAATAGATGACGAGGGCAATTTCACCAGGAGAGGGCCCTGGAAGCAGGGATGTGATGCGGCAGGTACTAGCAGCAGTGCATAGAAACAGGCCTAGGATTTTCCGCGGACATCCAGACAAGGAGGGCAGACAAGAAACGACCGTGATGGCGACTCGCGAGAAGGTTCAGATCTGTGGCGATGCCATGCATCATCGGTCCGTGATCCGTCATGATGCTACCTACCTACCGACGCAGTTGTCTCGCGCCGCGCACCAGCACGACATTGGCAAGTGCCACTGCGCTTGCCGATGGCGCGTATCCGCATGCTCGTTCCGTCCTCGTAAATCCATCAGCGTGCTGCAGGCATTACATGTGCGCGGCAGACATGAGTACCCGCATCGTACGGCTCGCACTCTCCACGGCGCGCCGCCTACTCGACTCCGGCGGCTCGAAGCCGCCTGCTGCCTGCCAACCGCCCCAGTTGTGCCCGACGATGGTGCCAATCTACCGCGTAGGGGACCGTCCGCGATCATGGCGTTGACCCCTCCGTTCCGCAGCCTACCAAGTTCTGAGTCCATACGTACGCGGCTCGTACCCCGCTAGTCCCGTCGAAAAAAGCGGGAGGGATATCAGCTCGCCGCGGAAGGATGATATTACCCGTCGGCCGTCTAGAATACTATCAGCGAGTCTCGGCAACCATGCGTCCTCTGCAGCATTCCGGGTATACGTCCCCTTCTCCGATAGCCCTCGAGTTACCGGCGCCACAGCCGCGATACACCTGTCCCAGAAGCATCTCCCGCATACATCCCCACCCGCCTAAGACCGCGCGCGCTGCGGGGGACACGCGGACGCACATCACCGCCTCTACGCGCCGACACGGCTTTCTTGCTTTTCAGAGCGCCCCCAAAGCACGGAGTTCCTGGGTATTAGACGAAGACTTCGGTCCCCGTGAGGCCTCGGCGCAGCGTCCTGCGAGCGCGCGCGTATGGGTAGCCAGCAGCTCTGTACGTGCGCGCAAGACCCGGGCTGCATGTACCCCAGCACAGAAACAACGCTCGAGGACCGACAGCCCGTCGATGCGCGCATTTGGCTTTTCACCTGGTGCCGGCGCCGCGAGGTTACCAGAGTAGCAAAAGAAAACTTTCCGGTATCTGGGCAATGCTCCCCTGCCATTATTTATTTTCGAGTTCACTATTATGATTGCTTCTAATGCTACATTTGGCTTGGACGTGCGACTGTACATTGGTGTAAATATCGGTCCTGAGTACATAAGATGCACTAGAATCTTGTCCGTAGACTACGATCTAAGATAGATATACGTACTGTACTGGTAAATAAATCAGCTTTAAGAATTCTATCATTTTAGAGCGATCAGAAATACAAGCTTTACCCCTGCCTCCGGTACAGTACTCAGTAGATACAAGTTCGTGGCGGATCACTCCGAGTCGTGGGCACCGATGATGTCGCCGGTGCTCAGACATTTCGACAAACGCCAGTGAGAACTCGACAGCATCGAGATTGATGAGGTGAAAGAAAGATGCGCCCTCCTCGTTAATGATAAGATAGGGCCATGAACGGACCGAGGAGTGGTGGAGAGTGGATAGGCCGGGTGGGTCCCCTGGCTCGTTGACCCGCGAGCATGGGTTCGTTGGGTATCAGGCGGAGTGGGTATCATTGCAACTTGCATGGAATCATCAGGGGCCGGCCAAAAAAAAAAAACAGCGACTCGAGCGTAAACCAAAAGATGTGTCTGCGTATGCGAAGTCAACTCCCGCTTGCTTTTGGATAAGTAAGGGCCACGCACAGTCTCAGCGGATACCGTCCTGGCGTCAAGGTGAATTTGAGCTTGCTGCGTCGCGAGGTGCGTCTGCTGGATCGCGAGTTGAGTCTGCTGAATTCAGGTCGGAGAGCCGAGGCAGCCTGGGTTGTATAAACGCAGAGCCATGGCGATGATACTCAGAATGACAACCAGAAAGTCGCGATACGCGTCATCCAGCGGGACTTGATGCCCGATAGTATGTACGCGCTCCGATTGAGGTGCACCACGCGAGATACGGCCAGTCAGTGTGATTGCCTCCATGGAGCACTTGATTTCGTCGAGAAGTCTGGTCCCAAAATGAGCCTCTGCATATTGAGGCGTTGAATTATCCTACACTGAATTTCTTGATGCTGCGCAGCATCGGCGGAGGGATCACTGAGCAATCGGGCACGGCGTCGGCGATGGCATCCAGGATCTCTTCGTCCGGAGGGCGATGGCATGGGCGTCCAGCCTGGAGTGTTTGGCGCGTTGGGTGAGGTATCCTTGTAAAAAAAAACACCAACCTCTGCGATGTCGCAGAGCGCGATCACACCGCCGACGGCGCTCTTTAGCGGAGGAAATGTGTCAGCAGAGTCTCGTAGTGCGAGCATAGAGGTCCAGAGGACGGTGGGGAGAGTACGCGAAGCCCGGAGGAGGGAGTAATTTTGGCTTGCCGCCCAGTAAGGGAGGCTTCCGCTTCGCCGTGTGGGGAAGGGAAACACCATGGTGGCCCACCTTGCGGCACTGGGAGGATAAGGGCCATTACAAGGTCACCAAAAAGGCTTTGCATACAGCACGGAGGGGCACGGAGGAGCTGTGTGCAGCAGCCGTAAAATGGAGTCCTGACGCCTCCCAACAGGCGCCCGTCGTTGAGAAACAAACAAGGTGGCCCCTAAACAGGTGGTGCGGTGCCGGGAAGCAAAGAGAATGGAAGACGCTTTCCGATTTTGAATGTCAGTACCGAGAAGGGTCCGATTTTGAATCGCAAGCGCCGATAAGGTACAGCCCGAGAAGGTCAAGTAGCCGGGAGTTCTGATGGAAATCAGCGCAGAGGCATTTCCGAACAGGCAAAATAGAGTGTAGACCGTAATAGTCAGAATTTACCGAACCCTGTAGTCTAAGTTGGGTATCCAGCAGATTCTTTGTTGCCCGGATAAAAAGAGCTGTGATTTGCGGAGCGAAAGGGCATTCATGTGCCAGAAGATCTCGGGCGAAATCAAAGGGCAAAGGAAAACACGAACTTAGAAATCGAAGTAGGATGTTTACTTCTCGTGCAATGTCGCGAAGAAAGCGGTAAGTGTGAATCAATGACTGTGTGATGTCGATATGTGTGCCGGAGTGCTGGGAAGGGCCATATGTACGCACACTCAAGCCTGAGATCCCACAAATGGATGCCAGCCAGTAATTAGGCAGAAAAAAATCATAGCCATTGACAAAGACGGCGGCACTTGGAGGGTGACCTACCGAATTTCCGAGAAAAATTACTACCTGCCGTGGAGTCGGGGATTCGAGAAGACTCGGAACACACAGGCATCCGCAGAGACTCCGACAGACCAGTAAGTAAAAAGGAGACCAAGATGTCGTGCCAGGTCGAGGGTGCGAGTTTTTTGATAATGGTAAGAGGAGAAAGACGGCGGCACCGCCCGTTTTCCGTCACGGGTTCTGTGACGGGATTGATTTTTGGTGATGTGACTCATCGTGACGATCACGCCCAGTTTCCTCAGCCTCCACTCATTATGCATCCTGATCTGCGTCCTGGAATTATATCGACGCTTCTGATCTCGTACAGGGCAAGCTCCTCCTGACGCAATCTACACCCATCTGATTTTGTTCGCAGAGATTGGCAACACCTGCACTGAATGGCTCTTTGGTCGACTTCCAAAAACTCATGGACTTACTGAAGAGAAAGCCGCATTCAGACCCGGCCCTATTTCTTCCCGTCTACTACGCAAATCTAGATCCTGCTGGGATCCCAACGCCTGCAGGACTGGACTCCTGGACGATGCATGTATCGTCGATCAATCGGGCGCTTCTATCCCTCCAGGGAACGACCCAGCTTTGGGTGGCCGGATTTCGCTGGCCGGATGGACTTCTCTCGGAGCTTTGGCCGCGTATATGGAGCTGGGTTCACTTCCTCGACGTCTACAACGAGACAATCCAGCCATTCATTCCGCTATCACAAGTGGACGCCTACAGTTTATACATGCGCAGCATCCTCGAAGTTCTGACAAACTCAACTGTCGTACCGCTTGCAAGCCTTCCTTCGCGTATGCGGGTGATGGCTGGACGGGCCTGGAGGATCACTCTCCCCCCATTCCTGGGAGGAACACTATGGCCCATTCGGACGTTGTCCGTTTCCTGGGCAACGACACCGAGTCCGGGCGGCCTTCCAACTTCCGGGAATATCTGGAAGGTGTGGGCACAGTGAATGATTTTGCCAAACTCATCATCCGACATATTGCTCATGCCATGCCGCACGAGACGTCTTTATTCCTATTCTTCCAGCTCTCGGGGATGCTGCGCATGCTCGTGGAACGCAACGACCACAGCGGCCCTCTGCACCGGGCCCTTCTGGACCATGGCATCGTCAGGGCTTTGATGAACGTTGCATGCCATTATGCCACGTCGGGCGCTGAAGACACAGTAGCGGTCGTCGCCATGTGCTTTACCCTGCTGCAGCGTGCATTCGACGCATTCCCAAGTTACCCCGCAGTGACCGAGGCACTGGAATCTAACAGATTAATCACGCTGATTTCAAGGTGCGCGCAGCGCCCGGGCACACACTGGAACCATTGCCTTCGGCCTCTGTTGGAGACGGTCCTGCCACGATCTATGGTGTCCTACCACGTCGTTCGGGCGCTTTCCCGGTGTCGGACAGACGAGCAACGCCTGCTCCCGGTCCTCGACTTTCAGGACGGAGCATTGTCTGCGCTATGGGAAAGTTTTAACATGTTGGCAACAAGCATGGTTTCCACCTTACAAGCCTATGACAGCGGGGCATACCAGTCAATCAGAGCCTGCGATAATATGGAGGTACCTGTTCCTCCAAGTGTTCGCCACTACATTTGATCTCACGCATTCACAGTGTGGACGCCTCTGCAGGCGGAATGAAATCAAACGCTGCTCATCCTGCCGTCAGACGAACTATTGCTCGGTGAGGTGCCAATCAATCGACTGGAATGTCGACGGGCACAGAGCCATCTGCCCGCGTCTCAGGCCTTTACGTCTTGGTGGGTGTACGCGCGCCGCAGACAACTTAATCCTGACAATATGCATTTACAGCGGAGCACCCCCTCCTGAGCGCCCGCGACGGCTCCTTTCTGCGCGCGCTCATCCACCACCTCCACGAGGCGCGCATTGTCACCTGGTGCATGCAAAAAGTTCATTTCATGTACATGTACCCCGGGGTCCCGTTCTACGTTCTCTGCGACTACACCCGCGGTGGTGCGATCATAGCTGTGCGCGCATGTGCAGAGCTCCCACGGGACGCTGCGCGCTCCTCAGCGGCGCAGTGGGAGGACCAGGTCGCGCGTATGGGGCGCAGCGGCGGTCGGATGGACATCGTTGTCGTGCTCGTGGCATCTGGGACGCGGAAGGTGCGGCACGTGGCAGCGCTCCGCACGAACTCGTCTGCGTTAAATGATGCGCTGGCGCGAAGCGCGACGAGCTTGCCGCCGGGTCTGGATCGGACTACTGTGGAGTCCATAGTACGCAACCGGATCGATGAAGCTCTACAAGAGAGATGCGACAGAGGGGAGGACAAGATTGAGTGGGAATATTTGTGACGGAGCTATGTACAGCTACGCTTGATGCGAGCCTTTTGCTTACTGCCAGTAGCAAACATGCTTGAATTCCACTTGTTGATACTCTGGCATTTCATGCCAACTGTGATCATTTGTGATTCCTGTGGCTTTGGTCCTTGCACAGAAAATTCAAACGTTCAATGTTAACGTTCAATCGAACGCCAATCATGTGTCGCAGGTGCGAAACGCTGCTGCTCAGATTCCTGACTTCCCCTGCCATCTGTCGCATACAGCCGTATTTCATTCGAACCGAACCCCCGATCACTGAAGACGAAAGCTAAAATGATCTAGTCCCTGAAGAACGCCTGGCTGTGCTATAACGTAGCCGCAGGTGGCTACTGTACCTCCCTGTAGTGAAGCAACGGTCACGGTCACGATGGGGTCCGTTGCGTTGCTTTTCTTTGGCGGGGTCACGGTCACGATGAGTTTCGTTGCCTTTGAATCACCGTGACATGTAAAAAAAATCAAAAAAAAAAATCGAAAATAATATTGTGAGCTCTACTACGAGTCGTCTTCGCCGCTACATTCTTCAGAATCATCGTCATCAACTCCATCCCCCGATCTGGCACTGAATTCTAGTCCACATCTGACCTTTATCATTAAACGCCCAAATATCCTCCTCGGCATCTGCTGTCGATAGTCCCTCTATTGAGTTCTCCTCAATAACAAGCTTGGCAGTCAAATCCACGGATGGCATGTCCAGCAGCAGAAAAATAACCCCCCATCTCGAGCCGATCATTGTCGAAATAAAATTGGTAGCGGAAATGAGGGGGTTCTCAGGGAGAGATGCCGGAAGGTTGCGCAGAAGGTTGTGCAAGTGAGTAATTCGAGAAATAAGCTCCTGAGGTGGGCCTTTGGGAATTTTGTCTGCAGTTTGTTTCGACATGGTGTGTGCGGAGAGAAAATGAGATTCAAAGCTCATTCAAAGCACTTTCAAAAATTATTTCCTATCAAGTCCACTGCACACACTTCATTGTTCTCCAAGTCCTAGTTCTAATTTGCCACCCAGGTCCACATTCATATTCAGCGTTGCCTTTTTGAGCAACGGTCACGGTCACGACAATGGCCGTTGCCTTTGAAAAATGCAACGAAAATGTCACGGTTGGCCGGCCGTTGCTTCACTACAGGGAGGTACAGTATGTCTGGACAGAGCCGCATGTCCAACGTTTTTTAATGCCCCACTCATTTTCTCCCACCTAACTTTCTGCTACGTTTTGAGGTTCATAACGGCTACCAGGACATAGGAAGTCCACGGGACTCCTTCATGTATTTGAACCAGTCGATAGTATCGTATCTCACTGCGAGTGGATTCGGTAAATGAAAGGATGACATGGAGATGGCCGAGCGACTGCCGGCAATATTGATGCCCGTATGTTCTTAGCCACTCTCGTCATGATCTGCACTTCTTTCCTCCTGAATTGGAGCGGGAAACTTTCAAATCGGCTGCTGAGCTGTACCCAGAAACAATCCGAGGCCTTCTTATTTCGCAGCGTGTCTAGTAACCAACCGGGTCTTCGAGAGTAATCTCAGCTTGATGCAGTATCGAAGGGATCAAGTACAGAACCGTTGCTACAATGGGAGATAGTTATCATGTCCAGTCCCTGTTCTTCAGCTGGCGATTCGGTCGAAAACAAAACCTGCGTCGTTTCTCCACGGCCGCATTTACTCCTAAACTTTTGGCGCGAAGAGGAAGTACAAGAAATTCTCTCTGTTTGCAGTGGAATCCAATACCTCTGACTGGGTCTTTATCCTACACCATCTATCATCCCTGATCTTGCCGTTCTGGGACCTCGAGGCTGCACATATTCTTGGAACCTCTATTCGCCGACATCGATCTATGCAGACCACTTTTCACTCTGGTCACCCATTTCGACATTTTTGACTGTGTCCCTGAGGTTTCTTACGGCTCCATCGCCCAGTGGCCTTCATTTTTCGCTGTCTTCTCCACCCTTACATATGTGGCATTGCATTGTGGAACGACGATCGCAAAAGATATCCTCGCGTCGTGCCCAAAACTAGATCTCCTAATTGTCTACCCAGGAGACGGCCTCTTGGGCGTTCACCCGTCCATCGACGACCACCGTTTTGTGTACATGGCCGCCTTAACTCATAAGGACGACTGGGTCATCGAGCTAAAGGAGGAAAGGACTGCGCAGATGCTTTCGTCGAGAAGAAGCAACGCGGAGAAATCAAACCGAGTGTGTTGACTTTCAAATCTTGAGTTATTCTAACGTCTTTATTCCAGGTTAGCGTTGCTTGATTGTAGAGGGAGATGGCACCTGAGTTCTCAAAACGATACGATGCAGACCAGTGATACGTGCCTATCTTAACGGTATAGGCGCGTTGCCATTACGTTTTCTGAAACTTCGCTATAGTTCCACTATGATTACGACCATCAGCTAGCAGTTTCAGATTTCACCCTACAGTGCCAGCCCGCTCGGCGCAAATATATTGTAGCGGTTGGAGGTTTTGTTTGCTGCTGGGATTCCTCCCCATCAGCTTCTCAACCGAAACCACTCGCTGCCTGGCCCGCGCCGTGCCTTCCGTAGAATGTAGACTAAATCATTGTTGTGGGAATGATAGTATTATTATTTCCCATAGAGACCGTTATTTTATTCCCAAGGCAGAAGCGGCGTATATATCGTCGGGCTCATCAGTTTCTCCTGGTGATGGAATTTCAGAACGCGCAATGGAAGTCTATCTTTTCAAGACAGAAACTCACTTGTACTGTATGAAGTGTATGAAAAGCTCAAATTTCATCTCAAAGCTTCAATCCAGCAATGCGAACCTGAGAGCTATTGATCTACGCCTAGCGTAGGATCGAGAGGATAAAGTATAGGACTGTCACCTCCACTGGAACACGATCGACTTGTTCAATTCGTGTTCAAGCGAGCGATCCACTCAAAATCCAAGCCTTCATCCTTCTTCCGCAATCACGTTCGAAACTCATACGTCGATCGGGTTACAGATGTACAACAAATCCTCCCTGCTTGCACCAGAATTCAAACCGTTTCGCTGGATATAAATCCGCAGCCATAGATTTCGGATCTCGCTATTATTAAACCGCGACGAGTATCTACGTGTTCCGTCTATCGCTTGACGTTGACGTATGCCCGCCAATGTTCACCTCTGTCGCCCACCTCGACGTATTTGACTGATTCCCTTTATCGAGCCTTCAAAAATTGCCTGTTGGCCGTCGTTCCTCTCTCTGCTCCGCATGTGGCGATACGACATATCAGGTCCTATGCAGTTGCCCTGGAGAACGCCCCAAATATTAGCCCATATCATCCTCTGGGGTCTGTCGATGATAATCCCTTTGTATATATGTTGTTGTCAATTTCTGACTATGGGGACGACTGGCTTCGAGGCACGAAAGGAGGGATGGACTTTTGTGCCCGCGCAGAGGCATTTGTCGCGAAGAGGCAACGTGGAGAAATCAATCCAACTTTGTTGACTGACCAGTTCTGGGTTACTGTGAAGAGATTTTCTTCTTTAAAGGCTTTAACCCAAAGATAGAGCGCGAGGCATCGGTTATGCAGTCCTCTCGAGTACTAGGAGCTAGCATCAGTTGCATGGTGTTTCTAAGTCTCTGAATGACCTTGAATTGCCTATTCCTCAACGGTTGCAGCCCCGAAGATTAATCTTTGTCCTCGATAGCACTGCACTACTCTATTCTTGTTCCCAATTTTGGTGATCCTCGGGTTTAATTTAATTGTTGTGCGATACCATTATTGAGTGACCTGTCTTATATCTCTGAGGGTATTGAAACCCGACGATTTTATGCTTTTTGTAGCACATTGACCAAATGAGGGACTCCAACTTGAAGAAGGTTGAAAAAACAGTTAAATGGTATCATATAATGCAAGGAAGTTATTTCAGCATTCTTGTGTCTCTAGTGAGCTCTTAGCGGTGCATAGGCTTTTGTGAAGGTTTAAATAGGAGCGACATTTCCCTTTTTGGTGATCGGCAAGATACGGCCCGAGATCAAACTGTGATCGGGACTACAGACTTGCGACTTCGTTCTGCACCAAAAGTACCGACCACAAACTACGATTATTTTGCGAAGAATAGCGCCATATAGATTTCACTCAACTCAAGCCTAGCCTGGTTCTGGATATGAGTTAAGGTATTCGGATAGCTATCGGGATGCATCATGATCGGAAGGAACTTTTTAAATAAAAAAAAAGACTTCAAGATCCCAATCACCACAGTCATTAATACAACCTCAGATCGCCGCGGGCTGGACGGGGTTCTCCACCTAACCCACACCAGTCTAATTAGCGCGCTAATAGGTTCTTCAGCGGGCCGCCCTCCCAAAAAACTTGGCGCGTTTGAAATTATCAGTTATGATGAATTTGATTTCGCGCGCTACGAGTTCCTTCAAATTTTATCCAGATGCGCTTCATCCGATCTCTGGCCGGATGCTACCGGAAACAGCTTCTCCCGTTTGCACTGATTCTCCGTATGATATATATCAGAACGCTTCTGCATCTGTTCGAGAATGAGAGGTGCGCAGCACGCCAGGACCACATCATGATCGGAATTCACCAGTGACAGCCCATAGAGTTAGTTGCCAAGACAGGAAGGCAGCTTTCTCAGGCTCTCTCCCTCCATCTGCGACAGCCACGTTTCTCCCAACAGCTCTAATCGGTACTCAATGCTGGTCTGACCTTGCTTGGAATCTTTTGAACCGATTTATTGCGTCCAAATAGGCCCTCCGAGACTGAGTCAGTACCTGACAGACAGCAAAGCCCCGATTACATCATGTTTCGTTTATTCAAGGAGACATTCAAAGCGATAGGTTTGTACCTCAGCTTCGATTATAAGTGCAGAGAAGCCGAGTCCATATCTCAGAGGAAACCATCGTCGGAATTTCGCCGCTGATGGAGACCCGGAGGCGCGCTATCGAATTGCACAAACAGGGTGCAGAACTCTCGAGGGCGGGCCACCGCGAAGATGCGCTGAGGGCCAATACAGAAGTCGTTCGACTTCTTCGAATGCCGCCGGGGAACCCCGCACTCACCAAGATTCTTGCGATGACATTGAGCAATATGGGTATTGATTTCTCGGCGATGGGCCGCCCTGAAGAGGCGTTGCGCGCTGAGATGGAGGCAGTTCGGCTGAGGCGTGAACTGTCGAAGACAGACCCCAGCATCAACACAGACCTTGCCTCGTCATTGCACAGGCTGGGTGCGAAGTTCCAGGCGGCGGGACGCAATGAAGAGGCGTTGGACACTCACGAGGAGGCAGTTCGCATTCGTCGCAGGCTGTCGAAAGAGAACCCAGCCGTCATCGGGGATTTGTGTGTCTCATTGGTCAGTCTGGCGATAGCACTCAGGGCGGTGGGTTGCCAGGAAGACGCATTGAGCACCGATGAAGAGATGGTTCAGCTTCGTCGTGGGCTTGTTGCCAATGGTCCCAAAGAATTGAAGGATCTAGCTGCTGCACTGAATGACCTGGGTACTGCACTCAACCGCATGCGCCGCCATGACGATGCAATAAAACGCGGTGAGGAAGCCGTTGAGCTGTTTCGCAAGCTTGCGGAGACGGACCCCGGTCGAGGTCGTACCAGTGACCTAGCCACCTCACTGCATAATCTGGGAGCACATCTAAACGCGGTCGGCCGGAACGCCGAAGCCCTTCAAATTAGTCAAGAGGCTGTCGATCTGCGTCTGGCGCTCGGGGAGGCAGACCCTGTGGTAGCCAAAGATCTTGCGCCCGCACTCCATGGCCTCGGTGTACATCTCAGCGCGGCCGGCCGTGAAGGCGATGCTTTGCACCGACACGAGGAGGCAGTTCGGCTTCGTCGTAAGCTCGCATCACAGGATCCCAGCGCGACAAAGGCTCTCGCATTGTCATTAAATACTCTCGGTAAACAGCTCAGGGTGGTGGGCCGCCACGTTGACGCTTTACATGCTGACGAAGAGGCTGTGGACCTTCGTCGCAAGCTCGTAGCGGCTGATCCCGGTGTTACGAGCGAGCTATGCCAGTCGCTGGAGCACCTGGCGTTGGATCTCTGCGCAGTCGGTCGTCATGAAGAGGCGGTTCAAACCGGTGAGGAATTCATTGGGCTTCGCCGTAAACTTGCGGAGACGGACGCCTCTGTCCGCGCCACCACAAATCTCACCTTCTCGCTCTATTACCTCGGTGTATATTTCAGAGCGGTCGACCGCCCCGGAGACGCGTTGCGTGTCGATGAAGAGGCGGCTCAGCTTCGTCGCAAGCTCCCAGAGACAGAGACGGACCCTGTCTTTGCGCTGGATCTTTCCCTTGCGCTCAACAACCTATGTATAGCATTCAGGCTGCTGGGCCGCCACGAAGAGGCAATCCGATTTGCTGAAGACTTGGTGACGATTTCACGTACACTCGTGGCGACGGAACCAGAAGCCAAAAAAGCTCTCCCCAGTGTACTAGCAGTGCTGGCATTACACCTCAGGGAGGTGCGCCGCTACGAGGATGCTTTGGGCATTGATGCAGAAGTTGTTGAGCTTCTCCGTGAACAGATGGAGACGGACTCACCGTCCAGCGCTGAATTGATCCCTGCCTTGGGTTCTCTCGCTCTGGATCTCATGGCTGTGGGCCGTTATGATGAAGCATTACATGTGGGTGAAGAAAGAGTTGAGCTTTGCCGAAGGGCAGCAGCGACGAGCTCCACCCCAAATCAAGACCTCGCTGGCGCGCTAGATGCACTTGGGTCACTTTTGCATGCCCTGGGCCGCAAAGAAGAGGTGTTGCTTGCCTGTGAAGAGGCCGTGAAGCTTCGTCGCAGCCTTCAGGAGACGGGCACCCTGCCTGTAGTATCCCTCGCCAACTCCCTGGAAAATCTGGGTTATTTTCTGCGTACGCTCAGCCGGCACAAAGAGTCGCTGAGTAGGGCGCAGGAGGCAGTTGATCTCCAGCGCAGGCTGATCGCGACAGACCCCGATCTTTCGAGTTTTCTTGTGCGTTCACCCAAGAACGTGATTATGGGCTCCTTTGCCCATGCTCTCGAGAATCTGGCATTCAGTCTCAGTGCTGTTGGTAATGCCGAAGACGCGGTACACGCCGCGGCGGAGTCTGTTGATATTTATCGGAGCCTCCCAGATCGCACCGGTGGGTTGGAAGCGGGCCTTGCCTGCGCGCTTTGCTCTCTGGCCGCATTCCTCCGCGCAGTAGACCGCCAGGAAGATGCGTTGCGCGCCGATAAAGAAGCAGCTGACATCTATCACAATTTGGCCAAGACAGATGCTGAACTCACCGCCCGCTCCTTCCATGGATCAGCCCAAGATCTTCGCACTATCGGCCTCCACGAAGATGCCCTACGCGCCGAGGGACAATCTGCTCACCTTTACCGAACTGTTACGCAGACCAGGCCAGCTCTTCTCGCTCTCCGTATCAAGTCTTTGCAGTCCCTTGCAAAGGATTTGTGTGTCCTTGGGCGCGCAGAGGACGCGGCGCGTACAGATGCCGAGCTGGCTGATGTGGAGGCCATGCGCAGTTTGGAACAGATACCCAAAATTGAACTTATGGCACCGCTAGGTGCGATGATCCGTGATGAGTCTGAGGCTGTTCATTGATATCTTCCGCAGTTTGATCCCAAGTCCGAGAAAATAGCGAGGGAGTGTGCGAAGTTCTTCATGGTGGACGTTGAATAATTATGCCTAAACTTGCAGCAATAGTATCTGCGTGTTTCTTCCTATTTTACGCAGTCAGAGGCTGTCTCCTTGTGATGGGCTGTTGCCCGAAGAGGGACTGGATGCGGTAGACCTTTCGTGGAATGGGATTAGTTGAGCAAAAAGACTGTCAAGAACGGAAAGAGCAAAAGAGTAACTCAATCCAAACAATATTTGAACGGATAAATCCTAGTGAAATGATTTTGTGGAAGCATGAGTCTATGTTTACCTCACACCACGCCCGATGTCTTCATACTTTACGCCAAATTATTGAGTAAACTCAAACCAGCGAACCCACTGGGCGGAGTCAACGTACCAAGGATAATTTGGACATTGGCACCCCGTGTTGCTTGAACAGTTTTTTTCGCCCGACGTTGCGCAATGTGTGGGCAGGTGTTTCTGCGAGCCCTTGCCCGTGGCGCTCGATTATTTAACCCTCGTCTGAAGAACGGATCGCAGAGGAATTGCTAGGCAGTGATAAATGCATTGACGGTGGTTACCGGAGTTGACTTATATTGGACCTCGAAGATCTTCCATCTACAATCAAAATTCTTGCATTCGACCAAAACCTACTGTCTTTGACTCAAAGTGAGCGTCGCGCCGTCGCCGGCACGGGACATTGATAGCTGCGGTATTTAACCTTCTTCTGTCGAAGATGAGTATCAAATCTTGGGATCTGAGGCTGTCACTGCGCATTGGCCCGCGTGGCAATTCAAAAAATAAAAGAAAAACTGTTTCCGTGCTCGAATTTAATTCAATGTTCACCTTTGGCTGTTTGCGGGTAAGAATTCAGCGCGCGTCGACACGCTGGGCCATGTAAGAGTGTGATCACTTCTTGAACACTCGGTCTTATTGCCCTCCATCCGGGCCAGTGTATGGTGCCACATGGGCGCCCCGGGGCTCGCGCGCTCATGAATTAAATTGGACACTTGGTCTCGGTGCCGTTTTTATGTGGGGCCGGTGGCTCGAAGTCTGCCGCTGACAAAAGCCGCATGCGGCTCGTGCGTCTTCTGCGCAACCTATCTATTATCTAGGTGAAGAGCTGCGCTGAAGCCGGCGCTGCTAATTAAAATGAAAAATTCTCAAGATACCACTGGGGATGTTGGAAATGACCCACAGCGCCCAAACAACGCCCGGGACCGAGCAGGCTGGAGCAGCGGATTCACCGTCCGCCAACCGTCCGCAGTAGCTCGGGTGACCGTCTTCAACTTCTCACCCAAAGTCCAGGTGGTAGGTGCGCGAGTCGCGATCCCAAAACGGGTAGAAGTACGGCGAACCAGAAGGTTGGACGGCCTTAAATGGTCCAAGAAAAGAGATGGCGCGTTGTTCAACGGTTGTTGTCCCATGTTTTGGCAAGCATCAGCATCAATCTGTCATGTCCATGCCGGGAATTGCTCCGCGCACTGCGGACCTCTCCGGGCCTGAGCGGCCCATAATGCGCAGCCGATAAGCTACGGACGTCTGCCAGGTGCCCCGCGTGTAACACTCCGATAACTTACGGAGGTCTGCATCTTAAAGGTCTCTCGGGTTCTGCGGCGCAGTAGCGCACCTTGTCGTCTCCCACCATGTTCCTGAAGCTCCTCGCATCGGTATTTGGGACCGCCGGCGCATACGTGCTGTATGGAATTGTGAAAGTCATCTATCGCGAGTTTACCTCCCCCTTTCGACATCTACCGGGGCCAAAGTCTGTACATTGGTTCTTTGGAAATCTGAAGGAGTTTATGGAAGATGTGCGTGATTTTTTGTGGATGCATTGTGTTTAATTACAAATATCTTTTCCTGGTACAGGAAGACTCTGGGCTGCAGGAGCGCTGTGTGCAGGAATACGGACGGACGTGGAAGTTTCACCGGTTCTTCGTGAGCTCCGACCTGCCCTAATTTGACGAAACTCTCTGTGCTGATGAGCTGTCCGCTCGCCAGGGTCAAACTTCACTATATACGACGGACCCGAAGGCGATCCACCACTTCCTGTCAAATAGCCAGATATACCAAAAGTCCGAGGCGCAACGATTTAGTCTCGGCCGTGTTGTTGGACCGGGTATCCTCGTTGTGGAGGGTGACGAGCATAAGCAACAGGTGCGTTGTGCCTTCTGCGATTGTGAGCCGACGAAGTGATGTTACGGTCTGTAGCGGAAAATTATGGTATGTACTGCCATCTGCGTTGTCTAATCTCTAGCCGATCTGTTTTTTTTTTTTTTTGCAGAACCCGGCGTTCGGAGCACCGCAAGTCCGCGAGCTCACTGAGATCTTCGTGGATAAATCGATTCAAGTGAGCTATGCTATGCCGACTTGCTTGCTTGGCGCGTGAATAATGTTTCGCACCGTCCAGCTCCGAGACATCTGGGCTGCGCAGGCGGCTAACGCAGGCGGCATCGCGCGCGTGGAGGCGCTCTCGTGGCTTAGCAAGGCGACCCTCGATATCATTGGGCTCGCAGGTGGGCTTTCCTTCCTTTTTCTCTCTCCACCGATGGTCTAAAGCCCGAGTGCTCGTACGTAGGATTCAACTACAATATCGACGCGCTTAGTGCGACGGACGACGCCGAGCCGAATGAACTTTCTGAGGCATTTGAGGCACTTTTCGCAGCCGAAACCGAAGCCGGATTCAACATCGTGCGCTTCTTGCAATTCCGTTACCCGGTTTTGCGGCACTTTGTGAATATCAGACATTCGGCTACACTGATCAGGATACTGACCATCAACATAGACCGTCCTGAAGCAGGATAAGATCGTGGTTGAAGCACAGGCGACGATGACGCGCATCGGGCACCGGCTGCTCGCAGACAGCAAGAAAGAAATCTCAGAGAATGGGACGCTTCAGACGGGAAAGGCGCGCGATCTACTCTCGCTCCTTGTGCGCGCGAACACGTCGAAGGACCTTCCCGCTAACCAGCGACTCTCGGACGAGGATGTCATTGCGCGTCAGTCCTTCCCTACCCACGGCTACGATTTGGCTGAATGACTGCGCAGAGGTCCCGACGTTCCTAGTAGCTGGACACGAGGTATGCTGCTTTCACTCCTTCCCTTACTCCTTATTCACTACCTCAGACAACAAGGTATGTATCGGTGGGAATTATCTTGAACTAATCCCGGCGGCCAATGTATCGACCCTATTAATGTTCTCATATAGCACGGCCGTGACCTGGGCACTATTCGCCCTCACCCAAAACCCCACGGCGCAGCAACGCCTGCGCGAGGAGGTGTTGAGCATTCCGACGGACCGCCCGACGATGGACGAGCTCAATGCGCTCCCGTATCTTGACTGCGTTGTGCGTGAGACTCTCCGCATGTATGCGCCCGTCCCTGCGACCAGTACGCATTTCCCCTCTCTTTGGTATCTGCCGATGGTTTCTGATCACGCATCATAGGTCGATCCGCGTTCCGGGACGACGTCGTCCCACTAGGCACCCCGGTCACAGACACACGCGGGAAGGTGCACGAGAGTCTACGGTACGCGCCCCTCATTTAATATCTGTCATTGGATTCTGGGCTTATTTCTCTTCATTTAAAAAAGGATACGCAAGGGTGAAAATATTTTAATACCCATCCTCGCGCTGAACCACGACGTCGACATCTGGGGGCCGGACGCGATGGAGTTTGTGTGCGTATTCTCGTCCCTTGCCTCAGTTAATCTCAATTTTATTCGCCAACTCAACTCCGCACAGACCTGAACGGTGGGAAGCCCCGCCGCCCGGCGCGAGCGCCATCCCAGGCGTTTGGGGGCACATGCTCACCTTCCTCGGCGGCCCGCGCAGCTGCATCGGGTTCCGGTTCTCGCTCGTCGAGTCAGTCCACAAACCCTCACAATTTTATGTTCTGAATCTAATTCAATTCTTTAGGATGAAGGCGTTGATCTTCACGCTGGTCCAGGGGCTCGAGTTTGAGCTCGCAGTCCCCATCGCAGAGATGGGAAAGAAAGGGAATGAGATCGTGCAACGTCCCATAGTTGTCACCGATCGCGCAGCAGGAAACCAGCTCCCCTTGCTAGTGAAGCCCGTTGTGCGCTAGGGATCGGACTGTTGCAAGTGCGGCCTTGCTGCAAGCGACGATATGTGGATCATCTCTGTTTCTTAATTGGAATTCCCTCTATGTCGAGAACCACCTCCATGATGTTCTATTCGAACATCGTTATCCGGAGTGCCTTATTGCCCTTGGTTTATCTCCTTCCATCTGCCTCGCTGTATTTGAAGCTTACATGGATCATCTTATGAAGAATAGCTATTATTTCTCAATGTGATTTGAATAAAATTGTGTCAGGGCATGGAATCGCAAGATATGTTCCGGCAATGGGACGCAGTTCACGGATCCAGTGAGAGATACGTAAGAGGAATCCAAAATAATGTTTGTCCCTTGTGACCCTGGTGCGCAACTTGCTGGTGCTCAACCTTGCTCATCTTTAACAATATTTTCGAAACGGACAATGACTTCATCCATGGTTGGTCGCTTAGATGGATCCTTGTTTACCATGTCCGCTCCCAACGGCTTGAGAATCGGTGTCGAGCCTTGGCTTATGGACAATAATAATGCTTGTTCGTATCCAAGGAAGGTCTCCTTGATCTTTTCCCGGGCGATGGGGTCATCCAGCCAGGCAGCACAATGGATTTGTTGCACGGCGCCGCTGGCCTCCGCTGGAAGACTACCGGCATAAAAATCTAGGAAACTCCCATCAATAAGGGGTTGAGCAACTCTGTTGCGTGCCTATTAGCAAACACCGCAACGACACCATTCGCTATTCTTAGCTGGTCATTCTTGTGAATCGATGCCCTCGGAGTGCTATCGGCTGCGAGAATTCCCAATGTTTCGACCGCCTTGTAAGGTAATTCCTCCATGTTACAAAATTCAAGGTATTCCGCAAGAACATGAAATTCGGCCTCGTTGATCCTGTATTTCATCAACTGTGAAGCCGAAATTCCGTCTGTGGTTTGTTCGACTCGCCAGCTACCGGGGATCTGGATCGCTGTGTCAGCGGGGACTAGAACATGGGTGAATGAGCCAATCATCTCACCCAAGGTTGCATCAATGTTCACGAACAGATTCATGCTAACGCCTCGAGAATTCGTTTCTTGACAAGGACAGCGACTGAGATGGAGGTGGGACAGCTCTCGTGTCGAAATCACTTGGAGGACGCGATTATAGAGTGGTGCTCTAGGCGAATAATCGACATAATCCAGGAGGTAAGCACCCAGAGACAGAAAATATGTCGGAAAAATCAAATTAGCCTTATAAGGTCGGGACATTATATGGCCTGATAACTGTAGGAATTCGGCCCGATGCACAGTGACCCTCTGCAAACGCGCAGAGGTCTCGATTGAAAGGCTATGGTACTTATACAAAGAAGGGCTGTAAAACTGCTGTAAAGAACTGTGAAAGGAATACTAAAATAGTGAGCTGTAAAGGATGCTGTTGAACTGAGCTGTAGAAGTGGGCAGTGCATGCACAGGAGTTGTCGGTTCAACAGCCTGTCTACAGTTCGACAGTGCTTCGGTTGTCCTTCCAACAATAACCACATTATAAGGTGATTTTAAGGCCTCATCAGGGACTCTGACCTTATAAGAGGAACATATAAGGCCTTATAACACCTTATCAGGGACTCTCAAATAATAAGGGCATTATAAGGCCAACAAGGCAAAATTCAAATTTTCCGACATTATATCTGGGCTGACGGGGGTTGCCGGACTGCTTGAAAGAGATGGGCCCAGGGACATTGTTGTCGGAAAGCATGATCATGGATACACGCCTATCCCAATCTCCCAGATTACCCGAATCAAGGCGCGGTCAGATTTCCTGTGATTGAGATAGTCTAGTATTGCGCTAGGGATCGCGGGAGTAGGTTAGAGTGATCATGATTCGGAAATAGTTGCCATTAATTTGCCGCTCCGTTCTGTGGTACAAAACCTGTGTCTTGGGTATAGCCACCCGTTTTTTAAATTTTACCACCCAACGGAGCGGCAAATTAAAAGAAACGAGATCAAAATGTTGAAGCGTCTGTCTACAAGAGACTACTGCTGTATGAACAAACTTCTGCCGTTGTGATGAGGACGATAAAATGTAGCAGCTGGTCCCGGGCCGTAGTCGCGAGGCATGATTTTGGGGGTTCTGGTGGCTAACCAGCCCACTGGCGATTTTCCCTGAGGAGGGGTCAAGGTGCTCCGATGCTATCTTTAGGCTTTTGCCCTGCCCTGGCCGCGAAGATCGTGGTACGAAGGTAACAGAATCTATATGAAGTTTGATTAATCAATCTGTGTCTCAATGAATAATCAGAAATCTGGTTGGATGTTTGATCTGTTTAAGCAGAGCCGCCTTCCGGGGCCTTTCTGGGCGCTGAATGTGTGCACGCAAGTGCGGCCGCGTGCTTGGCTTGGGAACTTGCGATCAATCAGTGATTGGATGTGTTTGAACCCTGTTCAAGCTGTGTTTAAACAGAAAGGATTAAACTGCGTTCATTGCGGGGCACAAAAAGATCCCAGAGGCAGAATAGAACACAAGACCTCCGTGGACAACTGAATCTAATTGCTTGTCTTACAGTAAGTTGAATCGCACGAGACACCCGTGGTTTAGCAAGAAACAGTCTGGATAGGCTCGGGAAGTCTATTCGGAGGACGAGTGATGCCTGAATTCCATCTCACCAGCTTCACACCAAACTGCCATTTAAACTGAGTACAATACAACCAAGGACGTACTGACAATACTGTCGGCCTGAATTTGCGCTCAAAGATACCAAATTCCGTCTATTCGGTGGTGTGGGGACAAGGGAGGCTTCCAGCGAGTTTCAGTTCTTTCATAAAGTTCCGTGGAAACTTTTTGACTTTCCTAAATGCACACAAAGGTTGAATATAAGATATTGTCAGGCCCATGGAAAAATACTGAGTCAGTTTCGAAGCAGTTTTTCATTCTGTTTACAGCCAATGGCAATACCGAAGGCGCAAATCCGTTTTAGGCGATTTCTGATCCCCACGACCAATTCACCCATATCTTGATAAATTCTGCAAGGATTGAGATGGCAAATAGCCAGATAATTCAGGGTAATCCCTGTGCAATAAGTTGCGAAAAATGTTGTATAATTGATGAGATGGGTCTGGGGGGTGATTTTGGCGCAGCCCGAGTATATTCTGTCTGCATAGCAAAGATAGTTCCTGATTCTAAAGCCGTAAAATACTTGGATCATGACATTTTCGACGAGTGTTGTGAGAAAATCTACTTGAATTTATTCCTGTCGTGAAGCATCTCCATCAACCGTCTACGCCGGAGCGCAGCGAAGGCATATCTTGTTTATTATCATTATTTACGCTGTTATCGTTGTGACCGTTGGAAATGATTACAAGGCCTTGACAAGGCAGAGGCGAAATCCCTTACTTGTGTGAACCACAGCCACGATTTCGAATGTGTTCCCATTCAACAGCACTCAACCTGTTTTGGGGAATATCATCCCCATCGTCTGTTGCAGAACAAGATCCAACCACAGCATGTCAGATGTGTACCCTCTCATCATTTTGGATGGCTGGTTCGCATGATCCGCTTCCCTCTCAAGTTCATTTACACTTTGGTAATATTAATGGTGCTCTCTCCACGTTGCGAACTATGCATGTCCGTCTGACATGAATTCTACATTTTTTCTAGACAATAAATCGTTCCCCACTCAGGCAAATATCACTAGTACGCTAGTGACCGCGACGCGCTGTGATCACGTCGGCACGTGAGCGCGTTTCGAACTCCGCTCCCCATCTACTCTCTCACCACGATGCTGACTCTGTGGGAAAATGCGATGCAGATATTCGTGCTGGCTATTCGAGGATGTTAACCTCTTCTAGTGCCTGCTCCCATGCCCCCTTGATAACGCACCCAAGCGTACATAGCTGGTGGTCGGAAAGCAACCCGGGCCCCCAGCACGCGACGATCAACCTCCATGCAGCGGCAAAACCTTTCCTCAGGCTTGCGTACCGTGTGCAAGTACGCACCTTCATAAAGCGGAATCGCGGCACCCCACTTTCGGGAACGACGATGGAAATTTATTCCAGCTATCTGGCGTAAAGCACTTTGATACACCGCTGAAAATTGCTGATAGATTCCGTAGGTACAGATACATTTCTCCCTCGACCAAGATATCGATTCTAGAGGAGCTGAGCACCAGAGCCGAAGTAGACAACGAGGACGCACGCGTGGTGGTCGAGTCACTTGTTTCTCAGTCGGATCTGGTCACGGAACTCCTATTAGACTCAACCGATGCTCGAATCCGCCGATACATGTGCAAACTATTGGGAAGCCTGACTTCAGCGTACCAGTCGTCGTGGGATTTAAAGATCTGTGCACGGATCGTGGACCTTACGAGGTGACTTTATTTTTTTTCGCTCATAGTCCATTCATCGTATCCAAAGTGATCTGGATATCGAGGTTCGAGAGTCTGCCTTACACGCCATCGCCAAGATTAGCGACAGCCCCTACGGTGCGGAGGCGGTCCGGGATGCGAAGATCCGCGCCGACAGGGAGAAAGGAAACATCCCGAGAGATGACGCCGCCGCCGCCAAGCTGTGGGCAGTGTACACATCGGAGGCAGAGAAGTACGACAAGTCCCTTGTCGAGAGCTGGAAGAGCAATATGGAAGGGATGCTTATATTTGTAAGTCCTTGATACATCCGGCACCAGAGACTTGACGCCGAAGCGACAGGCTGGTCTCTTCTCCGCGAGCTTGACCGCCTTCTTGATTGAGAGCTACAGAACCTCAGTCCCGACTCGGGAGACCAGACTGTGAAGCTTCTGGCTCAGATATCACAGCAGCTTGCATCTAGCTCCAATGACAGCAGACTTCCTATATCCCCACCCCTTCCCTTCACCCCATCTGCCACATCACTTATTTGCAACGCGCTTTGGTTCATCAGCCTCGGGCTCAGTCTTGCGTGTGCCCTGATCGCGACCCTTGTTGAGCAGTGGGCCAGAAACTTTCTTCACAGGGCCGACATGCAGTCTTCCCCGTTGATACGGGCGCGAATTTTCTCGTATCTGTACTATGGCATGAAGAGATTCAATATGCATCTAGTGGTGGACATGATCCCGCTCCTCCTGCATGCATCCCTCATCCTCTTCTTCGCTGGGCTTGTCGCATTCCTCGTCCCCGTGAATATTGTCATGACTGTCATTGCCGCCACTCTGCTCGTCCTCGTTACAACAGCGTACTCGGTCCTCACGTTCCTACCTCTGGGATACATGGACTGTCCCTACCGTACACCACTCTCTGGAGTGTTTTGGCGCCTCTTGCAGCATTCAAAGATGATCTTCAGCCGCTCGGTCACATCGAAGCAACCCGAAACCATGGTCGAAGCGATGACTCGTGGTGCTAGCGAGGGTTCTCCTATGCGAAAAGCGCGAGATTATCGGGCGCTTGTCTGGACTGTTAAGTCCCTTGCAGATGATATCGAGCTGGAACCGTTCGTGGATGCTCTCCCTGATGTGTTATGGGGTCCCATGGGACGACGGCACACATACGCAGATCATATTCGCAGCCTAGCGCATGAAGTCCAATTGTGCTCCCGGATCGACAGCCTCTACGGGAGCAGTATCGAGGGAATTCTCTCCCGAGAGGCCAGTATACCTCGTCAAATTTCCAGTTACAAAGCTTTCTGGGCCATTGCCAGTCTGGCGAAAAGACATGTGTCCGACCTGAATCAGCAGGATGCTATAGACTTTCATCATGTCCGCGCGTATTCTGATGAGCGGGTTCTGCCGCCGGAGGTCAGCCCCTACGCTATCTCGGCGAAAACGATGATGGAATGGAGCACATTTTGTGCTCTTTATGGCCGTCTTGAAGAACATCACCAATATTTGGCTCACTGTCAAGTTCCACCGACAGCCGGGGAAAAATCACGGCTCGCGCCTGTTATAATCTTCCTCTACCAGTTCACGATGGTAAATGGATTGCCTGTAAATGAAACTGCAGGCTATTCCCCGGGTCCAGATCACGAGTCGGGTGCATACAATATTCCAGAACTCCTGCGCATCTTTAAGAGCCTTCGGGATTCTACTCCACATGTAATCCTATTTGAGTACCTCAGTAAATCGGCCTCTTTGGGATTGCTTCCATATCGGTGGGAAGAAACCAGGGCCACCATCTCCATTGATCCTTTGGTCACTTTCACCGCTTTTGGAGAAGCGCTTGAACGCAACCTCACCTCCGTTATATTCGAACAAATGGATATTTTTTCGCTGGGCCTCGAATTTCAGTGGAGTGACAATATTGTAGCAGAGCTGTGTTCCTTCTGGAAGCCACTCAACCCCCAAACTATACCTTCTGCCATAGTCTATTACCTCACCCATCGGAATTCGGAAGCGGTTTTGAAACTCGTTCTGCAAGGCAGCGGCATCATGCCCTACCTGCGGTCCGCCTTTTCATGCATCCTGTCCATCGATCAAAACTCCTCGAGCACATTGCTGCCTTCACTCTGGGCTTTGGCGATCTCAGATGATTTTGAGGCCCGTGAAGCTGCCCAGCCCTATCGGGAAATTTTAGCGGCAATTTCCAAGGAGAATTCCCCTTCCGCCCAGTCCACTACTGCGCTGATTAAAACAGGGCTTTTGAGTGGCTTGTCCACCTACAGCCGTATCGATAGCGAGGCGGTGTGGCGTGCAATATTCCCGGAGGACACCCGGATCCCACTCTCGGATCCATTTGACCTCTCGGCCTTGCGCTTGAATACACAGATTACAGAGGCAAAAATGCATGTTCTTGTCGAATTCCTGGAATACTGCACATCCGACGAATTACCTTATGAAGTGGTCGCGACCTTTCGGAAGATCAGCGATACCGTTCCAGAGAAATCGATCCACAAGACCCACCAGATCCGATTTGCAACGAACATTCGTGCTATTTTCGCTTCCGCCCGGTCCACGGACCTGATGAACGCCATTGTAATTTCTAGTCCTTTGGATACGTATGCAGAGATTCCCTTGGACGGTATCGTTGCCCTCGCTTTCCGTGGTTGGATGAGCCCATCGCTCGTCAAGCACTGAAGGAAGCTTTCAGGGACTACGACGAAATATTCACAACAGATTACCCTGAGTCACCACCTATTCGCACTCGCATGCGTGCAATACTGGAAGGGCTGGACGCATGGCACCCCGCGGGAGATCCTCCACATGGACAAATTTCCATTTCCTCTCCTGGGGCGTCTCCAGAGATGAGTCAGGCCGCCGATTCTCACGATTGAGCCGGGTGTCGGGATAAGATGGAATGCTGTCGAATCAAATCCTTTCGTGCTGGAATATGTGAACCAGAGAGTCCATGATGACTGCGAGCACGGTTTATTAGGTTTTATATATCTACTCCACGAATCTGTTTTGGTTTTGAGGAATCAACAATTGTTCTTGAATTGGATGATGCGACCCCTCCGTGAGTTCGCATGTCTTTCGACTAATTCACACAGGCCAGCCGTTTTTGACACTTTTGAACTGCGTCACTTTGAGACGGGCGCTCAAGCAAAGGGAGAGCCATTAAAATCCCCCCATCTGTTCGTGATCGCTACAAGGTGGAGACAATAGATGAGTTGCGCAACAGCCATCTGAGCCATCTGATGGCTGATTTGGCGTACGCAGCTCGATGGCTGGTGGCTCAAATGGCTTGATACATGACCTCTTTTTTTTTGGTCGAATCGAGTCATTTTCAAGTAGTATAGACCATGCACAGACATAAGGCCCGTCCACACTTCCCGCTGACCGACTTGATTCCCGAGAAAATTGTTTCGGGTGAATAAGTGTTCAGGTAAGGCGAAAAATAATTCGTCAATGTAAGTATTCTTTCACAGCTTTCTCTGCACCCATTCTGGTGCAAAAGGTCAAATACAGTGCTTTCTGTTGATAAGCCATTTGAGCCACCAGCCATCGAGTTGCGCGCGCCAAAGCAGCCATCAGATGGCTCGAATGGCTATTGCGCAACTCATCTAACCCGCTTGACCCTTCTGAATGCTATGAAACTGGATGAGCCGAACTTAAGTTCGGGGCGCTTCGACCGATTTTGGAACTTTAAGTTACGGCAGAACTCAAGTCCCACCTCCACCGGGCCACCTGTGTGCACCCACCCTGATCCATCAGACTCAAACTCAAGATCTGTCTCGCACTTAAGTTTTATCTTGCATTTAAGTTCCCCCAGACTTAAGTTTCAGATAAGTAATATATATATTGGATATTGTAACACTTGAGTGCCGTCGAACTTAAGTTCCGCTGCGACTTAAGTTCTGTCAAACTTAAGTCCCACCACTTGAGCTCACCATAACTCAAGGCCCGTTGTCGAGCTCAAGTCCCACCTCAACTTGAATCATGTCGAACTTGAGTTCCTCGACGGTCCCATTGGACCGAGTTCCCCCATCTTACAGTCCATGTACGCACTGTATATGCTTACCCTAATCCGTGGTAAATAAAGGATGAATGTTTTTATGGACATCGCACGCACCATTCCATTCACACTATGCATTAATGAAACGATCTGAGGAAGCAAACACGCAGCCGGTTGGGTGACTGAGGAATGTGGGGTCTAGGAAATTGCAGAGATTGAAGAGAGCCTTCATGGTTGTCAACTGGATGGCACGAACCTTGAAGATTCAAGTTGGTGCCACACAAGCCGCGCATCCGAGGTCGGTAGCACAAAAAGACGGGAAAGCTGAAGTCAGTGGCACATACGAGATTGGGGGACTATGAGTGCCGTACCAGAAGGAGGGGAAGGAAATGTCTCTGAGGAGAGAATAGAGGCAGCCGCAGGGGCGCGCGGCGCGTAAAGAACAACCAGGAATTGATGTGACAGGTGCGAGTGACAATCAGTTTGGCGGTGGCGATCAATGTGGCTGTGGCGTGTCCTTCTCTTTCTTCCACCACCATCTCCGCAGCCTCTTTGCCCAGTGTTAGGCTGTAGACTGTGAGTTTTCTTGTTTCATTGAGCTCAATAGGTCATTTTGAACTCTCAGGATGGTCACTCAGAGTTTCAGAGTCCAGACTCTCTTCGACTCTGACTGCAATTTGAATGCCACCCAACTGCGCACTGAACGCGCTCAAAAAACTTGGTATGCCCATATGGAATTGAGTGTTCTAGTACCACCTCTCCTCCCATCTTGATGTTCACTCATTTCCACTGTGAAAATACGGCCAAAGCAGGTAAGAGATTACTCGGTTTCACGTTTGACATAGAACTGAAGTTTTTTGTAGAACCTAAGCTCGCCCCGAACTTGAATTCGTCGTAAAACTTAAGTTTGCCAGGAATTCAAGTGCGTCGGAGGAACTTGAGTGGCAGAAACATGAAACGTGAGTTCCTAAATTGTTTTGCATGTACGGTTTTCTATGAACTGATTTCAAAACTTAAGTCTTACAGGAACTTAAGTTCGAGGTGGGAGCTCAAGTCGAACTTAAGTTTCAAGTCAAATGGGTGATTTCATGCCTATGGTATTTAGTGGTAGCAAAACTTAAGTTCTATGTAAAACTTAAAGTTCCAAATGTGGTCGAACCGCCCCGAACTTAAGATGAGCTAATAAATTATTTGAAATGCTCAGCAAGTACTGTACTATTAAAATCAATTCGTCAGTCACGGATCACAGGGGTGCTTGACGAATTTTGCAACCTTGTCACGTGTCACCCAGGCTCTTGACGAATATACTTTTCGTCATGGTATGTTCAAAAGGCTCTTTGTAAACTTTGTGCACATGTTGTTTTAGTTTTTTTCCATATGCATAGGCAACTGCGTACCATATGCCTTTTAGGCGTGTGAAACCAGATGCCTTGGTCATCGCCCCCAGTGTTATATACTAAAAGGGAACTACTCTAATCAATTACCAAATCTGCTGCGGGCTGGCAAACGTGCCAAGTATAAACATTTGGTTGTACTACTACAACTACATGCTCAGTTGAAGGGTGACAAAGTCACTCGAGATCTCATATCCACAGTCGCTAACGAATACAAGCAGTTCAAGCGGTTCCATGGCCGCGATCCTCCTCAGTTAGGTATCCTACTTTGAGTCTTTACTGGAGGCCCCAAGGCGATTTGGGAGTCAATCTATGGAAGTTGGCTGCGATTGCGTGGCTGTGGAGAGACTTGGATAATTTTATAAGGAGGTAGAACAAGAGTACATTGGAAGAAAGGTACCCGAGAAATACTCAGTCGCCTGGGATCTATCGACTGCTAGGCCGGCGCGGATTGATCTGGTCGCTGCAACACTTCCAAAAAGGATTAGGCCCTGGCGAGAGCGCTCTAGTTCTCCCCTGCATTTCTCAATTATTTAGGACCCAGTGAACCCAATACTGTATCGACATAAATGTACATAATATGAACGCTACCCCTCCGCACTGGCAAGCGCCCCCCTCGGAAATCTCACCGCAAACAACACACCCGCACTCAACAGCGCGGTAAGCGCGTTGAACAGGAACACGAGATTCGGGCGCCCGAGGTTGGACAGAAAAGCGAAGAGCGCGCCGTAGAGGGAGACGCTAAGGATCATGGCTGTGGTCTGTCAGCGCGTTAGAAGACGTGATCAATAATCCATACTCGACGAGAAGCGGGGGAGATAGGCGAGGAGAACAAAAGCGCACCTCAACAAGCGCAATAGCAGACAGCGCGTCGCTCTTCCGTACCGCAGGCACCATATCGAGCAGCACCCCCTTGCACGCTGGCGCCGTCCCCGAGGCGAGCGGCAGCATCAGGGCCCCGGCCCATATGTGCGCGGGGCTGGCGGAGAAGACGAGGAGAGCGACCAGGAAGGCGTCGATGGTCATCCTAAAACACGAAGGGATTGTCAGATTATCCGAGACAACGAATTATTCCAAACGAGAAAACGAATGAAACAAGTAATGGGAACACAGGACGCACGAGTATCGCCAAAATGCAAGGTCGAACGCGCTCCCGTGTTGCCCGTGTTTCTTCAAATTGTTCCTATCTGCCGGGGGCATCCTCTCTGGCGGATTCACTCCTTGGCATTTGTATACGCCCTCGTCCCGCTCGCTGGAGCTAGCAGACGGCTCGAAGGCGCTCGTGTACGTCATGGTTTCGCTCTCTGCTGGGGGCACGGTATTGCCCACGCTCTCCACCACGGGTAATACATCGACAGGCGCCGTGTCCGTAGCTGTGCGCTGGGTGAACAACTTCCGCCCCCACGCGATGAGCCGCGGGAATGCGAGCGTGAGGAAGGCGGCACGCGAGAGGGCGTTGCCCGACATCCTGTGAAGTTGTATCAGTATGTATCAGTGGTGGTTGTGAATTTATTAATGAATGGAAGTTAATTTTAAGCAGCGGGTTGGGTTGAACGTTGAAGATAGAAGACGCACAGAAATCCGTTGTCCCCCGGTTTGAATCCGTACTGGTTTGTCGCGGTGAGTTGGAGCATCAGCGGCTGGGAGAAATTATAATACGTCAACGAAAGTTCACACAAGGGGGAGAGAAAAAAAAGAGCATTAAAGTAAAAGAGCCATAAAACCAACCACATGTGCAGTAGCCATCACGGACGAAAAGGCACCAAAGCCAAGCAGCGGCAGGCTCCAGAACCTCCCCTTCCCGTTCCCGTCCGCGTACTTCGCCGGGAGGAAGATGCGCAGACAGTGCAGGAAGGCGAAAACAGACTCCGGCTTCTTCGGCTCTTCGGTGGTTGAATTCTCGGACGGGGCGTCGGGGTCCGGCTTGACTGGAAACCCCCCAGGCGGGATGTAAGGCAGGCAGAGGCCGGTGAAGAGCGTCGAGCCGACAAGGAGGCAGAAGGTGATTTCGAAGGGGGCGGAGAGGTCGATGAGGTCGTTGCTCAGGCCGCCGCAGATGTATCCTGCGTTGCCAGGCAACTTAAAACGATACGCAGAGGATTCATTATATTGAAACGCACCATTCGCCACACCCAACATAGCTATTCCCGCCAGCACTCCGAAGGCAGCGGTTCGCTCCTCCGGCCCAACGACCTCCGCCATGTACGAGTTCACGCAGAGCAGATACCCCGCGCCCCCGCCCAGGATCGTGATGAGCTGCGTGCTCTGCATGATCGTTATCCCGACCCGACCCCCGACCAGCGCTGATTTCCACGACACAGGTCAGATTAGAATGCAATGAGATTGCGGAGGACGCGGGACGCACTGGCATAGATCTGTGTCAAATTCCTCAACGCGGGCCAGAACGTCTGGTTGATAATCGCCGTGCGCAGGCCCCAGTTCTTGATCTCCCATGTCGTGACAATGAGGTTGAGCGTCCCGCTGAACTGCAGGTCCGTCAAGTCGCTCAATAAACACACAGTAGGCGTAGGGAGGAGGAAACTGAAACAAGGGTGGAGTGGAAGACAGATCCATGCACCTTCGTGAGCATAATCATAAAGGTGATATCCTTCGCCGTGCGCGAGTCGATCGCCGTCACAGCGCACGCGTCGCCGCTCGCCGGGCCGTCGTACGGCGGGTGCGCCGGATCGTCGTAGTACTCCTGGCAGTTGAATATGCGGTACGCGTATAGCTGCGGCGTCGCCGTCTAGATGCGTCATACCCTAATCGTCAGCCGGACTCGATGAGCGGCAGTTGTGCGAGCACGAGCAACGTACGAATGAAAACGTCGTGGAGAGCAGGAACGTCGCGAGTAGGGTGCGGCGGTACGGGCTGAAGAGGCCCTTGCGCTTGAGGTGCTGGTTTCCGGCGGCGGACGGCGCGGCCTTGGGTAGCAGGGGCGTCATCTCCGTGGCGGCCATAGCTGGGCGCTGAGAGCCGGAGTGCGTCCCACGGTGTGTCTGTCAGCTCTGGGTTACTGCTCATCCGGTCCGAAGTATTCCGTGAATCAATGGGCAACTTCGTTCGCCGCGGCGAACTGGTGTAGAGTATTTCACAAGAAGATCAAAAACAATTCGCTGCCTAGTCCAAACCTATTCAACGCCAAATTCAGCCTGCGTGCCATTAGTTTTCTTTTCCCGTATGGGCATTATACTGTATAAAAATTACCTCGGGCTTACAGGGCTTTGAAGACAAGTTACAACTATTTTCTTTGGCCTTGATACACCACTCAACGGCAGTTTACATCTGTGGCTCTGGTGAACATTGCACATATTTGATGAT
Organism: Mycena leptocephala; assembly: GCA_029378395.1. Classification (NCBI taxonomy): domain Eukaryota; kingdom Fungi; phylum Basidiomycota; class Agaricomycetes; order Agaricales; family Mycenaceae; genus Mycena; species Mycena leptocephala. The sequence goes on from JARJLF010000812.1 coordinate 38,561, forward strand.
CATGTATCATCAGTACTAGTGACAATAACCGGCGCTACGAATATTTTGTATTCCTACAACTGTGAAACAGCTCCGGGTGATATATTGTCGATTTAAATTGACTATACATACCCACAGTCGAACCTCATTCTGCTACCCTGTCGTTCAGCGTGATCAAAAGGTACTTATTGACTTTATCGTCGTTACTGTACTCCTTTGCTGCGGTTATTAGCTCCAGATATGAAACTCAGACATTAATCACATTAATCCCTATCTCGTCGTCCATTTTTTGGTGTGTTTCACTACTGGCCCAATTGTCCAGAGTTCCGTTAATGAATGCCCAGCCTCTCCATTCTCGAGTAATAAATCGAGCTAAATGGCTTCACTTTGGCACGGCTCTCCTGTGGCGATGGGGTATCTTTGGCGCAGACCACCAAGTAACTCCTTAATTATACTTTGACGCAACTCCCGTCTAACACCTCCAATGTACAGTGCAGGGTACTTAACATAAATGTGTCTGATTCTGAGCTGTGCGGGGATGGTAAACCGTTATATGACCCAAAATGCCTGATAGCGATTGCAAGGGCTAAAAGAAACTCATCAATGCCTTATAAACATCGCAAACTTAGGGGAACCTTGCAAGAACAGAGGTTCCTTTTAATGCCGGCGATACTTCACCAGGCTGCCAAGTCCTTCCAGTGGATTATGGCCATTGTGAGCCTTGTAATCAGGTCGACGCTCGGGAGAGCCCTGTCATGGGCTCTTCGGGGAAGTCCGGAAATGTTTATTTGGAAGTCTATCTTTGATGGACGCGGTTGACGTCCGGTCCATTCTATTTTGCGACGAGCGGCGACACCAATTTAAAATGGTGCCGTACGGAGGTGAACTTGTATCAAATGATTCCGCCTTTAATTTCTGTTCTATTTTATGTATTTTTACTACACGTATTATATTCTTTTGTGTTTTGCCGCCCATGGTAAATTTGCTATGCTCGGAATCGACGCGGAGGTTTGCACTGGGGAAAGCAAACATCGGACACTGGCGAGACGACACCCAGGCTAGTACTTGCGGGCTACCGATCATTGCGTCGTGATACTGAGGTCCGATACTGATCCGTCAATATAGTCAGTGTTCCAAGACATTGATGCCGCAACACGTAGGGTGGTATTATAGGCAAGGGGAGAGCGGTGCGGGCGGTCAACGGGAAACGAAAACCATTTTGTGTCGCGAAGGCGGGAACGCGTGTTTCCGCCCAAGATCTGCACCAGCGCCAGCGCCTATTTTGAACTGAATACTTGTCCCAGCCAACACAGCCAGCAAGGATCTGGTGGACCTTCGTGGCCGAATATATGTCATTAGATTCATTGTTAATAACGATGGACATGGTTACTGAAATATAACACCAAGGATTAAGGCTGTCAAGTCGGAATTGGAGGTGGTGCGCTAAGTCGGAGGGAGCGCGGCGGATCAGACGCGGGAAGCTGACAGATAAGGGGAAAGAGGCACTGAGGCCGTGTAGTGGCGCCCATGTAAACAGTAAAATAAATTGAACAAGAATTTGAATAAATAGCGACTCTGAGGCCTGAGGTCTCATAGCAAAAGAATCCCATAATGTATCTGCCGCCGATAATCGAAACCGTCAACCTCGCCCTTCTTTGGTTGACTCCCACTCTCACTCCCACTCTCACTCCCACTCTCACTCCCACTCCCACTCCAAATCTAGAGCGCCGATCTCTGCACGTTCAGGACCCCTCACCTCTTCCTGTTGTACGGGACGACCTCCAATGCCCCAAAGGATATTCACCCACCTTCCTGCATAACACTTACACGTATTATGGCCCATTGAAAGAGTTCACGGACATCGCCGGATCTTTCTACCACGTCCAGTGGTATGTGAGTACCATTTCGGCCAAGCGTATTGTCGTCCAGTGTTTGACGCAAATCCGCAGGGCAACGCCACTATCAACAAAACGACTGGCACAGACAACGTCCCCGGCGCAACGCGCACGGGATCGTTCGGTGGCAGCCCGTTCAATGAGACGTTGACAATGTTCCAGGGACGCCCGGATGCGGTGTCGTACACGATCCACGGCAATTTGCCCTTGACCCTCGCGCAGCCCAAGCAGCGCCCGCTTCACGTTGTCAACTACGCGGAGACGAAGCGCTTCGAGAGCATTTGCAGTGGGGAAGCCACGTACATCGATTTTATCACGTACCTTTGCACCGATGATCAGGCGACTGCGTATGGCCTCTTTTACAACGTGCATATAACGACGTTGCAAAATCTGGGTGCCACCATTGGGACGACGGTCCTCGCCGGGGATTGTCCTGGTATGTAGCAATATCCTTTTGGACTCTCCATTACATCTGACAGTCACGACAGCTGAAGGATCTTATCATAATTAACACCTATACAGTGGCGGCAGTGAACAACTTCCCCGCTATATCATAAGGCAATGGAGTCTTATCGCTTGTAATGGATCTCGAGTTTCATCCTTTAATTATCGTCAGGTCTCAACGGCTTATCTAAACAGAATATGTACCGTCCATTAATTTGAAGCAGGTCTTCGCTGCGTCTCTTATTTAAACAGAATATATACCGTATTAATTTGAAGCAGGTCTTCGCTGCGTCTCTTATTTAAACAGAATATATACCGTATTAATTTTGAAGCATGTCTTCGCTTTGTCTCCTCTACCAGGAATATATTCATATATTTTAACGTCAGATCGAAAATAGTGTGTTGGTAGGAGGAGCTGGATAATTCGTGTTTCAGAAACTCACCGCGAGATAACGTCAGCCTGACCGATGGCATTGGGGGTGGGGATCAGGATTAATATTGCCCAGGCTCGGCACGATAAAATCTGGATACTGAAAGAAAAAACGATGGGTGTGAAATAAATGCAGGTGGGCAACTACAGCATGTTGGGCATGGCTCGGGAGATAGAGGTCGTACGGCATAGGGTGATTGACATACCGAAAGACTGAGGATAGAGGGCTTTCCAATGCTGCCCAGTACCAGTATCATAAGATTGCGAACTTTGCTCGCACACGGGAGAGCCGAGCAGAATATGGAACACAGAAGAGCACGGAGTCGCGGTGCGGACGTCAGCAATACGGAGCTCGGCTCTATGGAGAAGTGCGAACGAGATCGCTCAGATGAACTGGAGAGTCAGGATGGCGGGGTGAGGGAGAAGGGGTGTGGGGTGAAGGTGTGTGAGAGGCAGACCTACCGCAGCGTCCAGCGACTCCAACCCAAGTCAATCTCGCGTACAGCAAACTGCATGTTTTGGTTCACCATGGGATGCACAGGTGAGAGGTAAGCGGGGACAGTCGATCCGAGGGTCGATCACACACGCGCGGCGTCGTCTTCATACTCAAGACAGTCGGGTGAGTCGGACACGGACGTGGGACTAGGTGCCGTTCAAAGGGGATTTGCGCCGAGTTGGTGTATGCCGGGAGACTCTGAGGACACAATTGCAAACCCACGAGGCGAAAGCTGGAAGAAGAAACTTTGGGTATTGGAAGATTATTCGGGTCCAAGTTGTTTGCTGCGCTACCTTGTGCGGCGTCCTGGCGGCGCTGCCGCGGCGGGCGCGTCGGTCCAACGTCGGCCCATCGCAGCTGAGATGTAACAAACAGTTGGTATCATTCTGTCGGCATCCGATGAACCGGGAAAAACATTGGGACCGCGCCGGAGAAGCACAAGAATTGGGTTGTGTTGGTGTTGGCGAAAGGAAAGGAGGTGTGGCGGTGCGCGGACGACATCGGCGTTGATGCCTAATAGCGCCACATACTGTACTTACAGTACGCTTGCCACCAACGCACCTCTGGCTTCAGAGGCCCGGCTGCCTTCCCCTCCGTAGCACTTTTCCCCTCACATTTGACCCTTTGTACTTGTCCGATAACCGCTGGCGCCAAAGTCCATCTGCGATCCTCCAACTGGCAATGGCCCGTGGGCCATCTTAAAAACTACCCTCTCCTATGTCATTAGCCCGCAAAGCCCATCTGCTATCCTCCAAGCTCCGCTGCGCCATTCTTGAAAACTACCCTCCTACGTCATTGGCCCGCACTAAATTTCCGCCGCTCGGCTTCCCCATTCTTTCGTATCGCATCTGTCTCGATACGTATTTTCGGATCCAGTTGCACGCTGAGCTCAAATTACTTTGGAACCAAGTCGTGGTTGATTTCTTGTCTTGGTTGGAGGAGAGATAATGGGCACATCCCGATTATCTGGGATCTCCCGGACCCCATCAGCACTCAGATGATTTACAAGTGCGTTCCCGCGGCGTTGGCTGGCGAAGGCTCTGGCCCCGCAATTGTTGGTGACGGTCTTTCGTAGAATCCGGGCTCTGTGAATTCCATTTCCGCTCTCTTCTTCGGGTTGAATTCCCCGATGTGTACCGCTCCTGTCTGCTGAATCGCTGGCTTGCTTCATTCTTTTTGGACAATCTCCCATCTTTCCTTTCTACCTTCTTCAACCCAACCCTACCCGTGTGCAGATACCTCCCTGGACTGTTCGTTTCTCAAGGCCATGCGGCTACATGCCCAGGGACGTCTGTCCGATGGAGTCACGGAGAGTCGGTGAGCGGCGTCAGTTGAAACTTGATGGAGAATCTCTTTTTATATTATTCTGTGCAGAGAGACATCTCAATTCATCATGATTGCTATTTCTTACACTTTGAAAGCACAGAGTTCGACCCAGACTTGCTTGATTCAAAGTGCTCGACGAAATTTTGAACGGGTCCCATTGTGGGCCATTTCTTCTGTTTTTCTTTTGGGTTCCTCCCCTAAACTTGCGGAGGAAGCCCACCAGGCAGTTATTTGTTTGATTTCTCCACGTCATCACTCATTTTTTTATCGCCTCTACAGCGCCGCTTTGACAGACAATATCTACACGATTAACACCACGGAGCGAGACAGCGCTTTGAATAGTGGATACGTTTTCGGTAATGATCCATTCACATTCATTTATCCGACCCATATCTTCGGAAGCGTCCCTTTCTACCGCTTGAACCACGAGAAGAAATTCTATACGACGTCGGAATGGGAGAGGAGGGACTTCATTTCCAACCTGGGATACACCAACATCGAGATCGCTGGATATGTGCTGCCGGTGACGGCAGCTCTATGCGTTTGACCAGGTGGGGTTTTGAGTTTTGTGGCATTTTATTCCAGCAATAATGTTAGGTTGTTGCAGCGCAGGAATCACCCGAATGTATGTCTCCATCCGGTGCATTAGTATACTGAGAGCTGGATCATACAGTTGGATTGCTCATGTGGAATAATATCATATGGAATAACCGTCATATGGAATCACTTTTAAGCACATCCCAGGTTGGGATAGGGGAATATTTCGCCCACCGTCATCTGGAATACGGAATAGCCTTGGAGCCTTGGTTTAGGCTGATATTCCATTGTGCGGGTGGCCAAAATGGTAATTTTGAGCCAAACTTGCCGTTTTGGGGAATCTCTTGCACGGTGAAATTGCTGTTTCAACCATTATATAGTCCCATTGTGTCCAAATAATTGATTTATTGCCATCTTTTCTCATCATGATGCCCATTAAAACCACCAAAGGGATGCATGGGCATGAATTCTGTGCTGACAGGGTGCAGGAAGTTGATAACATGATAATTTAAACAAAATCCTCATTGTTCCTCAACTAGACAGTGGTGCTATAGGTTTCAAAACAAAATAATTTTTTAATTGATTTCATCTGCTGTGGAATAACCGTCATATGGAATAGCCTCGGGCCCTGTCCCGATGGTATTCCATATGAGCAGTTCTACTGTACTACTGTCGGTCGATCATTTGTCACGTCTGAATCTTCCAACTTAATTTTGCTCTTTTTAAGAACGCAAATGCCCATAAGTGAAACCACAATGCGCCATTGGGATTGTGAGTCAAAAAATCTGCCGCAGGCGAGAGATTTACCAGATATTGAAGATGTCGATCAAAAAGAAACTGAGATTGAAGCCGAATACGACTGCATCCATGCATCCACTCCCGGCACGTCAGATGTATGATCTTGTAGATGAGTTCCTAGGGGAAAACAAATTATGATTCCGGCGCGTTCATCCTGCGAGCGCGGCGGGAACTTTCGAAATGAGGTCTGATTATGAGATGTAGAAAGAGCAGTTACCGGGTACGAAGACAAAACAACGCAAAATCGCGTTGTATTGCGACCAGAAGGATGGAAGGCCCGGGCCAGATAAGGTCTATGGGCTCATAAGATGACGATATTGATTGTGTGAAGTGTGCCCACTGCGTAGGAGGACGACCGATCAGAATCAAAATTGATCGGCTTTCGGCAACATCCTCGTTCTGGCAGTGAACCCGATCCAGTGAGTGTGCCGACAAAGGCTGGACCCTTAATTCTGAAAGGAGAGAAAAGAGGTAATTTTCACGATATACTGGAGCAGAAGGGGAAAGAACACAAAACTATACGCAGGAAAACATTAATAAAAGCGCATTTGAAGCGCAATAGTTTGGGGCATGCATCCTTAATTGGAACAGGGATCGTGGTCCGCTGGGAGTAGCTAAAAAATCCCCGGCCTCTTATTGTTGGGGGGCGCCCTATTATTTTGTAACCTCGACACTGAACAATAGAATACCCAATGACTCGTTCAATATGGGGGTGGCAAACTCTCCGGGACACTCTCGCTGGGTGGTCCCCACACCCTCCGTGGAGCCGACGACACTAGACTGTCCTCAGTACTTGCACCGGGTACCAACGCATTTCGCGGAGTCTGCGATGTAGCACTGGAATTGTTCCACGCAATATCCACTGCAATGCGATGAATTAATTAGTCAGTCCACTTGACGCGCGCATGGGAACTGGACTGACGCGTTTTCGACGGTTGGCGTTCATTGGAGGATGGTTCGCTCGGGTTTCCTACGAAAGGTTGAATAGCATGCATCCCAGGAGCACTTGCAGCGCCGGAGGGAGCGGGAGCAGAAATTATATCATTGGATCGTCGCCGGCGCCTCAAGAGAAGGAACCCTGCCAAACATGCAACGACTACGACACCGCCAACTACTCCACCGGCGATTGGTCCGGTTTTGGAGTGGCCTTTGGTTGCCACAGAAGGGCTGAAGGAATTATGAGATTGGAGGTTCCGGCGGACTGATAATTGAATCTCACGCGGTGGACGAACTCGCTGAGTTTGTCGGGCTATGGAGGGAAATGAGTCCAAAGGAAATATTCAGCCACAATTTTTTCGTACGTCGACCCTCTGAGACTCCTTTAGCACTAGCTCCCGATGAGCTAAAATCAAGACTCACGACGAAGTCGAATTTGCGCCATCCGTCGTGATAACGGCGTAGTCGAACAAGGCCGACGAGCCGTTAGTGCTCGTTTCACTGAGCACCCAAGACACCGTATGGTTCACTCCTGCGGTGAGATTTTTGGCAGCGAAGAATAGCGCGCTAAACACGAATTCGGACGTCCCAGAATACCAGTGGGCACTTGTTGCGACCCCGTCCAACGAGAAGGATGCATTAGCCGAGTTGAATAGATCAATTCCATAGATGAATACATCGGAACCTACAGCCCAGCGCCAAAGGATATTGTAAGCGACGGACGAGAATCCTCGAGGGTGATTGATTGAATACCTTGGAACGTCAGTGACCCGGAACTGCCATTTCGACCATCGTGCCAGGTTTGGTTGTTTATGGCTGAGGCGTTAGCGCTTTGCGGCTGGGCCGAGCAATAGCTGCAAGGATTGGACGCGGATGCGGCAGCCCACATTGGATTTGGCGCGGGGAATGAAATCGGCGGTTCGACCCATGAGAAGTACGTCGTATTTGTGTCGTCAATCGTAATGTTCGTAAGAATGGAGTTTGCAGGGAGTGCCAGGAGCAGCACCCAGCCGCAGAGGGAGGTCAACGACATGGGAAGGCAATGGGAAGGTGAGAAAGGTACAAGGCGTTCGCCTATCATTTGATCGCTAACTAAATCCGACGAAAAGCCGCGACTAACGTTCATCTGTCCCAGCTCGATTGACATCTCCGAGAAGTACTGTAGCATTTTATTCAGTTCGTACCGGCCTGTGACCTGTGACCCAAAAGTACGAAAGTCAGTTTTCGTACTTGGCCTCAGGAGACCGTGACATCCCCAAAATTTCGTACTTTCGTTGGAAAGCGCCAAGGAAATTCTAAATAGCATGTTCAAGAGTGGACACTGTAAAAATGCTTAGAATTGTCCAAACCGCTGAAATCGGAACCCCCGATGAGCCCCTGTGCCCAAAACGGCCAGGAAAACAGGTGCGCGCAACCGGTAAGCCGAAATTTCGATTTTTTGGGTGATTTTCAGCGATTTCGTGACATTCTGGCGGGTTTCGTACTCGACCCCAGTGACCCGTGACACGTACGAAAATTTTCGTATTTTTGAAGCCCTGTGACGCGTGACGTACGAACTGAATAAAATGCTACAGTACCCAGTCTGCGTACGGCAATAAGCCCGCCTTATTAGAAAGGCGTAGAGCAGACTGGTTACGAGTCTATAATAGCGCCACATACATTACTTACGCTCCACCAACGCTCTTTGTCTTCAGAGGCTGCCTTCCTGTCCGTAACGCTCATTCGGCCCTTTGTGGTTGTCCGATAGTCGCTGGCGCCAAAAGTCCGTCTGAGATCCGGCCATCCAACACGGGCCATCGTGCTATTCTTAAAAACTGCCCTCCTATGTCATTACAGTAACGCGCAAAGCCCGTCTGCGATCCTCCAACTCCGTTGTGCCATTCTTGAAAACTAACCTCAGGCTCCTTTTCCGCCGCTCGTCCAAGTCCCCTCGGCTTCCACGGAGTGACTGGGAGTGACTCATTAATTGGATTTCGTATCGCAGCTGTATAGAAAGGTATTTTCGGATCCCAGTTGCATGCCGAGCTCAAATTACTTTGGAACCGAGCCGTGGTTTGATTTCTTGTCTTGCTTGGAGGAGATAGTGGGCACATCCCGATTCTCCCCATCAACATTCAGATGATTTACAAGTGCGTTCTCGCGGTCTTAGCCGGCGAAGGCTCTGGCCCCGCAATTGTTGGTAATGGTCTTACGCCGTAGTTCCCTCTTTCGTGGAACCCAGGCTCTGTGAATTACATCTCCGCTCTCTTCTTTGGGTCGAAATCTCCGATGTGTACCGCTACCGTCTGCTGAATCTCAAGCTTGCTTCATTCTTTTGGAATAACTCCCGTCTTTCCCCGGGTGTTTCTACCTTCTCCAACCCGACACCTCTCCGGACTATTCGTTCATCAAGCCACATATGCACAGAGACGTCTGTCCGATGGATTCACGGAGCCAGTGAGCGGCGTCAATTGAAACTTAATGGAGAGCCTCTTTTTATGTTATTCCGCTGACGCAAATCTCAATTCACCATGGTTTTTCTTACACTCTGAACGCACCGACTCGAAGCTCGACCCCGACTTGCCACATTTAAAGCGCTCGACGAAATTTTGCATGGGTACCATTGTGAGCCATTTCTTCTGCTTTTCTTTCTCGTCCCTCTCCCAAACTATCCGGCGAAGCCCAAGGCAAAACTCCGCAAGGTTTAGAGCCATAATTATTTTGATTTCTCCACATTACCGCTCATCTTGCACAAGGCTGCAATCATTCTCCTCGCACATCTCCTCCCCGAGTTGCGCCGCTTTCTGCACCGTTGTCCCGGCTGCTATAGCCATCTTGTAGAATGAAACACCCATTGCCATGCGCTCACTCTGTGGAATTACCGACTATAATGCTTAGGGCAAACCGCTTTCGGTGAGCGAACATTTCCGAGGCGCGCCAAAATCCGAGTCGTGTAGTACCTCGCCAAAATGCGGTTGAGATTTATGTGGAGACAAGAAGGGGGGTCCGGAAACAGCGTCAATGAACACGGTATGTATCACAGATAATGTGCCCGACGCGCCTAAAATTGTTGCCAGATTACTGGACTACGCTCGAATAAATCTGTCCTATTGGAACTGCGGTGAGTGTTATACTATCGCACGAGCCTGAATGGTGGCATCTTTGGATTCAGAAGTCAGCGAGGAGCTAACCTCTAACCGTTACCTACCGTGATCGGATCCTCGAAGAATGTTTGGTCTTAGACTGGCAACAAGCCCGCCTTGTTAGAACGGCGTAGGCAGGCTGGTTACGAGTCTAGTTTGGTCTGACAGTCAAGGAGCTTACTTGTGCGTAATGAGGTAAAAGAAGTCAGTGGGTACTGTAATGACCTCAGAACACACTGCACAGAAATTTTCAAGCAATGTTATAACTGTGCTAAGCGCAACAAAACAAAACAAATATATTCGGAATCAGTACTAATTGACTGAGAATGAGTGTAAGCGAAAATTTAGAGATTTCGTTCAAGAGGATTCTTCCTGGTTGTAAATTTTGTACTCGAATCTGTTTGGCAGACAACTGAGAGAGATATCCCGATACAAGAGATTTGACTAAAAAACACACCAGATCACACTGGACGGTGCGAATATCGATCATCCATTTATCTACGGATTTTGGTGAGATTGGTCCGAGAAAAGCGCCCGACAAAGGACTTTCGATTCAAGCCAATAATATTACCGCATGATCGAACTGAAGGAGGACCGGTGAATATCCTTTTATAGGTCGAACCACAAGTTCGGACAAAAATTTCGGAAAATTTCGACCCAAAAAAGACCGGAAATGACTGCCTTTCCGAAACAAGTGTTTTGGCCGCCTCAAAAACCACGGGAAAAATAAAATAGTCCGGACAAAACTCACTTTGGGGCCCGATTCTGAGATTCGACCTCCAAAGGGGTATTCATCGGTCCTACTGAAGATGAACAAGACAAACGAGCACGTGGTAGCCCAACCCCAACAAAGATCGCGCCACCGCCCACCAGCGCCTCTCGGTGTGCACGTCATGTATGTCATGAGCACAAAGATGAGCACATCCCTGTGGTCTGCATGGATAGCACCTACAAGTTCTGGATTGATTCAATAATCTCCGCTGCATTCTTAAGTATGATGTAGGTTCAACAGAACTGCATCTCGGTTCTGCCATCAATTTGACTGTCACCAGTCTCCCGAGCCTTGGCACCCCTAAGCATGTCTTGATAGGTAGGAGTTACACTGCTGGAATCGCCTGAGAATTGGGGAAGGATTGAATTTCACTGCTGAACCATTGGGTGCTGAATAATCTCCCCACCTAGGATAAATTAGATATACCATTGAAATAGTATGGTACATCTCAAAGTATTATAACTGAATCCTATCACAAGTAACTGGAAGAAATGACCAACATGCTGACCGTGAACAAATGGATCTATTCTGGGAGCTGTCACTTCTGAAAAGGCTGTGCCCGGCTGTGCAACAGCTTCTGAGCATGCCGCACATAGGCCTCTTCATTCTCCGCCATGTCGTCCAGCAGTACCCCGACAGCCAAAGCATCCAGTCCCTCTCATAAGAGAAGATTCCTTGGATTCAAGTCTTTGCCTCAAAGCTCCGAGTGGCTTGCACCTTCAATCTTGACAGCCAGGACAGTTACAGTAGCCGCAGAATGTCTCCCATTTCCCTACGTCAAAGGTGTCTTCGGAACAGTTGTCATACTTCTGGAGACTGTTGAGGTAAGGATTATGGTACTTTTGACGAATATATGACTGACTCTCCTACAGAAAGTGCACAAGAATCGGGATGATCTGAAGGAGTTATGTCAAAGCACTATGGAAATTGTGACCATTCTAGAAGACCAGTTGTCGTCCCACGGTAATACAGCTGCTATCAAGCTAAGGGGATTGTGTGAGGAGCTTGAAAGGTACATCACTCCTTTGCCATGCTTGGTTTGTATTTATGGTTTATCCCATTCAGCTTCTTGCAGGAGGTGCTTATTGGGGTTCAGAAGCTGCAGGATGGATCTAAGGGCTTCCGCGGCCATATCAAGGAAGCCTTCAAGGCAAGCAGTATTAAAGATGAAATTTCCGGATATCAGACCAGGATCCAGGGGTTCTGCTCGAAAATCAAGGTAGGGTTTTCAATTGTAACAAGATTACCTTCTATATGATAGAAATATCAGCTCATGGCGGTGGTTGATACAAGCTTCAAAGTACACGAGATTCATGCAGCTGTGATGTCTCAGAGTACAGTTCTCATTTATTCTTTGGATGTGGTTAAATCTTATTTTTTTATCTCAGACTTTCCTGTGGTGAAAACAACTCAACAGATTAACAATTGCCCTGCACCATCCAGAATTTTCCATGGCAGGCTGGCAATCCTTGAAAAAATGCATGAATTTTTCAGGCAGGACATCAAAAAGCAACACATTTATTTGCTGCATGGACTAGGTGGTGCAGGAAAGACACAAATTGGTCTGAAATTTATCAACAATTCATCCTAGTAAGTTTACATTCAACACATAAATACTTCTCTAACTCATCATGTCTCTAGCTTTACAGACAAATTTTTCATTGATGCAAGCACAAAGGAAACTATCAATACAGGCCTAAAAGAGATTGCTGTAGCAAAAAATGCTGGCAACTCTGCACAGGATGCATTGAAGTGGCTGGTGAACAATCATGAAAAGTGGCTGCTACTCTTTGACAATGCAGATGATCCGAAGATCAACCTGAATACCTTTCTCCCTAAGTGTAATCATGGCAACATCATCATCACTTCTCGAAATCCTGAGCTCCGTGTCCATGCTGGATTACACTCTCCTGTGTCTGATATGGAGGAAGCAGATGCTGTGCCATTGTTACTCAAAAGTGCTGCCCTAGAGATTTCACTGAAAAATGAAAACTTGCAGCTGAGATTGTAAAGGTGAGTCATAGATCATTCATGTATCTATGGGACTAGGACCGATGTTTCCCAGGAACTGTGCTACCTTCCTCTTGCCATTGTTCAAGCTGGAGCATTCATATCACAATCTGGGGCCCTGGACAGTTATTTGGATCTGTACATGAAGAATCGGGCCGAACTGTTGAGTGAAAAGCCTAGTCAGACTCATGATGACTATGCCTGCACTATGTATACAACATGGCAAATGAGTTTTGACAAGCTCAGTCCACTAGCTGCTATGTTCTTGCAACTTTGTTCCTTCCTCCACTGTGATGGAATTTCAGAGGAGATATTTAGCAGAGCTGCCAGATACACCTTTCCCTCTTTTGGTCCATCTAAAGAGGAGCTAGAAAAGCCACTACAATTCCTCTCAGAATTCTTGACCCCTACCGGTCAATGGGACTCTCTCTGCTTCTTGAAAGTTGCAAATGAGATCAAGGCATATTCTTTAGTTACCTTTGATCCAGCGAGAAAGTGTTTTCAATTCATCCACTGGTGCATAGTTGGAGTCAAATAACAATCCCAGATCAACAATCATATCATTCAATTATGAGTGCCATAGTGGGCATGTCTATTCAGGAAATTCCATCCACAGATCGACAACTTGCCAGTCTGCAGCTGATTTCTCATCTTGACTCTCTAATGCATGCAAACCAGCAGCTGGCCACAGATTTTGGTTTCCAGTGTGGAATGATATATTATTATGTGAGACGGTATGAAGAAGCCAAGGACTGTTGGCTGTCAGTGTCAGAGAAGCAACAAAGGGTTCTTGGCGATGACCATCCAGATACTCTATCTACAATGGGTAGACTGGCAGCAGCATATGTCAGTCTAGAAGAGTTCTGCAAGGCAGAAGAGCTGGGAGTTGTTGTGTTGGAGAAGCGAAAAAGGCTTCTTGGTGTTGATCATTTGGATACTCTTCAGGCCATGAGTAGTCTGACATTAGCATACCACCATTTTGGCAAGTTCCACAAGGCAGAAGAGCTAGGAGTTGTAGTGCTGGAGAAGCAAAAAAAGGTTCTTGGTCATGACCATCCAGATACTCTAAGTACAATGGGTGATCTGGCATCAGTATACTACAGTCTAGGCGAGCTCCATAAGGCAGAAGAGTTGGGGTTGTAGTGTCGGAGAAGCAAAAGCAGGTTCTGGGTTATGACCATCCAGATACTCTTCGGACCATGAGTAATCTGGCAACAACGTTCCACAGTTTGGGCAAATTCCATGAGGCAGAAGAGCTGAGAGTTGTAGTGCTGGAGAAGCGAAAAAGGGTTCTTGGTGATGATCATCCAGACACTCTTTGGACTATGGGTCATCTGGCATCAACCTATCAAAATCTAGGCGAGTTCCCCAAGGCAGAAGAACTGTATATTGTTGTGCTGGAGAAGCAAAAAAGGGTTCTTGGTGATGACCATCCAGATACTCTTCTTGCTATGAGTAATGTGGCATCAGCATATCGCAAACTAGGGGAGTTACACAAGGTGAAAGAGCTGGAAGTTGCAGTACTGGAGAAGCGAAAAAAGGTTCTTGGTGATGATCATCCAGACACTCTTTTGACTATGGGTCATCTGGCATCAACATATCACAATCTAGGAGAGTTCCCCAAGGCAGAAGAGCTGTATATTGTTGTGCTGGAGAAGCAAAAAAGGGTTCTCAGTGATGACCATCCAGATACTCTACTTATAATGAGTAATCTGGCATCAATATATGACAGTCTAGGCAAGCTCCACAAGGCAGAAGAGCTGGGAGTTGTAGTACTGGAGAAGCGAAAAAGGGTTCTCAGTGATGACCATCCAGATACTCTTCAGACCATGAGTAATCTGGCAACAACGTTCCACAGTTTGGGCAAATTCCGTGAGGCAGAAGAGCTGAGAGTTGCGGTGCTAGAGAAGCATAAAAGGGTTCTTGGTGATGACCATCCAACCACTCTTCTGGCCATGTTTAGTCTGGCATCAACATATTACATTCTAGGCAAATTTCACAAGGCAGAAGAGCTGGTATTTGTTGTGTTGGAGAAGCAAAAAAGGGTTCTTGGTGTTGACCATCCAAATACTCTACTCACAATGGATAATCTGGCATCAACATATAACAGTTTAGGAGAGCTCCCCAAGGCAGAAGAGCTGGCTATTGTTGTGCTGGAGAAGCGAAAAAGGGTTCTTGGTGATGACCATCCAGAGACTCTTCAGACTATGAGTAATCTGGCAGTAACATACCACAGTTTAGGCGAGTTCCACAAGGCAGAAGAACTGGGAGTTGTAGTGCTGGAGAAGCGAAAAAGGATTCTTGGTGATGATCATCCAGATACCCTTCAGACTATGAGTAATCTAGCATCAACATACTACAATCTAGGCAAGTTCCACAAGGCAGAAGAGCTAGGAGTTGTTGTGCTGGAGAAGCGAAAAAGGGTTCTTGGTGATGACCATCCAGACACCTTAAATGCTATGGTAAATCTAGGAGCAACATATCACAAGCTAGGCAAGGTCCACAAGGCAGAAGAGCTGGAAGTTGTAGTGTTGGAGAAGCAAAAGGGGGTTCTTGGTGATGACCATCCAGACACCTTACGAGCTATTCAAAATCTAATGCTTACCTACCGCTGTCTGAACAAACTAGCAGAGGCAGAGGAGCTGGAGAACTTGCTGGTGACAATGAGTAGCATTGGAGGGTCCTCTCAATGAAACATCAGAATGTTCAGAAGAGAATCTGATGAATAGTGTTTTGAACTTCTATACTTTCCCCTTGTACTACGTATTTATAATGAATTATATATTTTATGTCAGTTAGTGCCTTTGAGAAGTCTATATTTGTGTCAAAAAAAGCTCCAGGGTAAGTACATCCCGAAAAGAGGTGAATCAGGAAGCAATAATTTAATGTACATAATTAATCAACAAAAAAAACGAAATTTGACTATGCAGAAAATTACATGAGTTTAAGTAACCCAAGACACATCCTAGTAAGCCTGGAAGAGCCACTTGTATCGCATTAATGGGGTAGTGGTAACCTGGGTCATTGCCTCACTTTTTTTTGATGATTAAATTCTGCGAGAGCTGTCTAAACTATTGACGACCATTGTATCTGAATTCCCGGTGGTTCACCAGCCAGAGTTTAAGACAAAGAGGATAATTCGGAGAAGTCCTCATGTATTCAGAGTTGCCAGTTGGTGTTGTGGACGCGGTTGGCATGTGTTATGTCTGACGCGACAGATCAAGTCAGCTTCAAGACTTGCGACCACTGGGACTAGAATCCGACTGCTGAATGCTGAGTGTCTTGTCTTCTGAACTTGTCAACCCTGAGACTCGGAGGTCACTCTCGCAGTGCAATTGACTCAGTCTGCTGACCTCCGAGCTTGGTCATTGCGGGCAAGGCACGCGATGGTCCTTGTTCTCTCTTTGTCTTAATCTGACTTGATTGTTTCGACCCACTGACCGCTAATCATCGATGTCCCTAAATATATAGTTCAACTACTTTAAATTTTTAACTGGGGTCAAACCAGAACTTCTGGGATCACGTCGCGATCTCACCTCCTTGTACTCTCTTCTGCTACCCGTCCGAAGATCCAATAGTTACCATCTCATTTGCTTGGGGAATAGCCTTCGCAAAACGGATGATACGCGGTACTCCCTTGTGCTGTCTTTTTTTTTTTGTCTCTCACTGCATTTTGACGGCTTCTGGAGCCACGTGTGTCCAGATTTGGCGAGCCTTAGCCGAGATCGGTCAAGACGTCTCGGCAGGGCCAGGCAGACCTTGCCGAGGCATCTCGACCGATCTCGGCTAAGGCTCGCCACATGGCTCCAGAAGACGTCAAAATGCAGTGTCTCGGCACACCGTGGGGTCTAGGATTCCTATACACTATCCCCACCTCACCTCTGTTGGCTTGTTTCACCGGCCGACTAAAGTAACTTCCATAAGCTCTGTCTTTGATTCCTTGATGCATTCTTATTTTGATACACCGGCATCTATCACGGCGAGCATTGCCAATAAACTATTTGACTCCTTGTTGCCCATCGTCATTGCGCAATTCACTAGAGATGGCTTTGGTGCTTGAAACGAGGGGCATCTTCATTGGGGCACTTATAGTCGTCGTCACAGACGCCTACCCTGGTACGCGATCAACAAACATTTAATTGGGTGGATGGTGGAGTAACTTGGGAACACGCCTGTCCCCAAAGGCCAGTCTCATACGGACGAATAAATACATCGGTCTGGTTCAAATTGGTGCTATTAAAGCCCGGGATTTAAAATCCATAGTCGGCGACGAGAGGATCCAACGAAAGGGCATCCGGTTTTACGGGTTGGAGGTGTAAAGACTGGGTGCTTGAAGTCGCTGAGATCCTCAGGATCCAGAACAAAGGCTGGATCGACGCAACCGTCGTTCCCGCCGGACGTCCAGCGATCCGTCAAATGTTCTGTCCCGCATTGCGGTAGGCCACACAGACGGCGAGACAGGTGGTCCAGCTCGCCACCGGCCTGAATGGCTTAGACTAGAATAATCACAGAGGCAACTTTATTTTCATACTGTATATTGCAATACTTTATGGATTGATGACGGAGTGAGATGATTCCAAACCTATACCTCATGATCTACTATTACGTTTTTTTCGCAGAATTCTTCGCCTTCCCCCCGGAGTTTTTTTTTTTTTTTTGCGGTAGCTGCATGTACTAGTAGATTACGAGGAACAGGTTGCCGGGGCATCCAATTCAGGCGATTTGAGGAAAATACCTCCTTTCACTGTGTTCGGGAGGTATTTGTGTTCATTGCGACGACCTGGAGGGCTACTTATTCCGAATCATCCTCTTTAGCCTGGATCGACGGCCTTTCACGCATAATGACCCACACCTTCACCTGGAATCTTAGGGACTCAAGCTGGTAGCATACTTACCGTAACGACAATCTCTCTGCTTGATGACCAGAATCTAACAACCGCGGCCACCTTCCGCTAAAATTTGGGAAAAGTCGCCGCACAATTTGGGGGTCTCCACCAGGGCTTTCGAACTCTCATCCGAGCTCTCGACGTTCACCAAGTGCAGTAACACGCCAAAAATGGGGTAAAAAAAACTGGTTATCACCAATTACACCCTGGGGCGGATTCGAACCTCCATCTCCCCTAGACTTTTTGTGGAATGGCGTGAAGAATTAGAAATGATCTATATTGATCCACCAGGGCTTCAATGTAATTATTCGGACTCTAGATTTATGACCGAATTTCGAGAGGGTGGGGAATGAAAAGGAAGAACTTCCGAAGAAGACAAAAAGGACATAGCAGGGAGGATGATGCCCTAGGGAGGATTCGAACCTCCGCCTTCCTCCAAAATTGCAACAGACGTTAGCGAACAATTTGAGGGCGATCTACTTTGATCCACCAGGGCTTTCTAATTCTTATGAGACCTCTCGATGTATCACCGAGTTGGAGTGGGTGTAGTCACACCAGAAACGGAGGACAACCTACGCCCAGGGGAGGATTCGAACCTCCGTCTTCCCTGAACAATTTTCAAGTCAGCACCAAGAATTAGGGATGATCTACATTGATCCATCAGGGCTTCATAGTACCTATTCGGATTCTAGATTTATAGCCGATTTTTGAGAGGGTGAGGGAATGAAATGGAAACCAAAATTGAATAAAAAAAGACGCAACCAGATATAATGCCCTAGGGAGCATTCGAACCCCTAAGGCTAGATGCTCTCTACTGTAGAAGCATCCATGAAAAAAAAAAAAAATTGCATCCGGTCTCGATCCGGTGTGTAAGTTGTTGTACATGTATTGATTCTCCCACCGTATCCAAATGTACCCGCCATCTTCCCATATGTCCCATCCTCGGGACGACCTCAGCTCCGGATACTCGTGTGAATAATGCCAACTTTATCTCATTCATCCTCCATTCTTCTGTGGAAGGTTTCAGCGGCCTATTGTAGTTACTACCGTGAAATAATCACTGCGTTCAAGGTCCCCCTAGACTTACCATCTGGCAAGGTACACAGAGTCTGTTTAGCCTCCTAGGCATTCCTTTACAGACCTATACAAACCTTTACAGACTGAGGCTAGGGGGGCCTTGAACACAGTGAATCTCAACTCCGTTTCACGGATCCTCCTTTTTTTCCCTTTGCATGTCTCCCTGGACAGTCCTATTGATATCTCGGGTACCCGCTGACCGGCCTCAGCCCAATTTGGACATTCTTTATCATCATAAGAATTGTCCTAATCAATGTGTAGTTCTGTTCCTTGAAGCAATTGGTGTGTCCTGTGCTTTCGGCGATCAAACACTGAGCAGGCTGAATGTTTAACTTACCTGGGTTACATGTGCCGTGGTTGACCTCATCGAGACGCCGCGACGATCCGTTTGAGGGTGATTCCAAGTTAGAGGTGAGTCCATTTCATTCGGTCTTCAGTTAGGTACTACCGCTGTCGTGCATTGCCCTTTCTTCCCCTGGTCCCCCTCTCACTGTCAATGTATTCCCTCCATGTACACAATATGTCGTTCTCATTAATATTTTTGTGTCCCATACCTGTCTGAGTTCGGTCTGAGAACGGCACTGTCTGAATGAATTGTGAGAGAAATATGGAACTGATTCTGGCTCAGATACTGTAGTCAGAAGTACGTTCTGAGACGTATGGCGCCAGAATTTATTGTAGCATTTGACGTGTCATTATGTGGCCAATTCTGGCGGTATAGCGGGCTTGGTTGGTCTGATGCCGGATCAACCAGACACGTTCTGTTTTGCTGATGCAGATTCTCTTGATGGTCTCGACGACTTCAAGTATCCCCATTCTGAATTGCTGTTCCAACTCTATACTCTCAAGTATATATCTTCATTTTCTACCTCAAATATTCCCGCTGTCTGTAAAATGCTCGGTAGGGTATGATTTCATATTACAGAATTATCCACCTTCTTGAACTGCGACCCGGTGCACTGCACTTCGCATTTATATCACGCCTAGTATCTTTGGTTCGCTGCGTGCTGAGATCTCCAGCTAGCCTGAGGTCCAGTCTTGAATGGCTTTGGTTCGATACTCTGCCGCGTATGTCAGCCGATATGACAACTGATCTCGGCAGCAATCGGACGCGTCTCGCATATGACGGCATGAACTCTGTTCTCGCGTCCATCCTCGTCGCCCTCATTTCCCTCTTTCTCTACCACAGTCTCACCAGCATGCCCTCTCTCTCCACTGTCCAAACCTCCAATGCCGCCTTCTCCCCATCTTACACTCCTGTCGCGATTTTCGTCGGTGGGACCTCCGGCATCGGACAGGGCATGGCTAGGGCTCTGTTTATAAAGCCGGTTTGTAAACAGTGTTTTAAACAGGTGTTTATAAACCGGTTTTTAAATGTCTGGGCCAAACCACCCTGTTTCTAATTCAGGTGGCAGTGCTCAGCAAGGCCTATTCCGCTGGAATTTGGACGAAATTGGACAGAATAGCAATATTTTCCGTGCGATTTAGGTTGGTTTCTGAAAACAGTGCGCGGAATTTGAAGATCAGACTTAAAAAACCCCGAGTGCACATTACCAAAACTGTGGTTGTCTTTCCCGTACATGGTTTCTAGGCTCAAAAATCGTCCTTGCTGGTGCAGCAGAGCTGCATTTTGGACCACAAGAACCGTTAGACACCGAAGCACTTGAGAAGGAGCACAAAAGCCCCGATTCTGAGCCGTTTCCGGCATTTTTGGGACGCCGTTTATAAACTGGTTTATAAACACCCTGTTTATAAACCAAAATTTAAAAACCGTTTATAAATGCCCGGGGAATTATAAACAGAGCCCTAGGCATGGCCGAGGCCTTTGCGCGGCACACAAAAGGAAACGCGCACATCGTGCTCGTTGGGCGCAACCGCGCCGCCGCCTCCTCCATCCTCGCGACCTTCCCAAAACCCGGCCCGGGCGCTACGCACGAATTCGTCGAGTGCGACATCACACTCATGTCAAACGTCCACC
This sequence comes from Mycena leptocephala, assembly GCA_029378395.1. Classification (NCBI taxonomy): domain Eukaryota; kingdom Fungi; phylum Basidiomycota; class Agaricomycetes; order Agaricales; family Mycenaceae; genus Mycena; species Mycena leptocephala. The sequence goes on from JARJLF010000812.1 coordinate 59,247, forward strand.
GCGTCGCGACCGAGCTGCGCGCGCGCATCCCGAAGATCAATTTCCTCGTGCTTACGACGGGGGTGATGACGATGGACGGGCGGAACGAGACGGTGGAGGGCATCGATCGCAAGCTCGCGGTGCATTATTACGGGCGGTGGCGCTTCATCAAGGATTTGCTGCCTGCGGTAGAGGCCGCGAAGGAGGCAGGCGAGGACGGGAAGGTGATGAGCGTGCTTGCGGCGGGGTATGGCGGCAAGATTGACCTCGAGGACTTGGGGCTCAAGAAGAGCTTCAGTGTCGGGAACGCGGCCGCTGCAGCGCCGACGTACAACGATATCATGATCAATGTACGTGCCGACTTCGATTCATCTATTTCTTTTTGCATCGCGGCTGACTGGTGCATTTGCAGGACCTCGCAGCGCAGCACCCGGCCCTCACCTTCATCCACGCCCACCCCGGCGCCGTCGCCTCCAACCTCCTCAAGTCGTCCAACACCGCCCTCGTGCGTGCCGTGCACACCTTCTTCTCGCCGCTCCTCTCGCCGTTCATATACTCCGTGCAGAGCGCGGGCGAGCACCAGCTGTATGCGCTCCTCAACGCGGGACCCGGCGCCGCGCGCACCGGCGCTAAAGGGGATGATATTGGGCTCACGAAGGGGTATTTTGGGTCGAAGGAGGCGATGGGGAGGCTGTGGGCGCATACGGAGGAGGAGACGAGGGTGTGAGGTATGAAGTATTTATATTTAGATTAATTCGGAGACGCGTCAATATCAATTAAATTAATCTTCTCTGCTAGTGACCACCACCACACCATTTGTTCTACACCCTTCATCGCGCCTGCGGCGCATATTACCGGCAACACATCCCACCGCGATCTCTTTGTTTTAGTAGCACAGTGCGGTGAATTTTTAATTCCTTGCTGTAATTCCAAGGATGGTACAGAACGGACAAGCGTGCTGACAGAACTTTCGGTTTCCTAGAAATGAGATTGAAGCACGTTGAGATAAAACTTTCAACTTTACGGCCTTGGTCATCTGATTCCGAGTGATTTTCACTCTTCAGCGTTCACTGCAGGGTTAGTAAACTATTTTTGTGTACTATTCTTCCAGCTAGTAAACTATTCAACTCCTCGTTTCCACCCTAGTTCCGGCTGGACGTCCAGCGATCTGTTAAATGTTATATCCCGCATTGCGGCGCGTTTCAGAGGCCGCCGGCCGTTGAATGGCTTAGTGGAATAATCACAATGGGAACTTTGTGTTCATATGCTGCAATAATTCACGAGCTGATGACGGAGTGCTAGATGATTCTGAAATTTGACGCAGTCGGTATGTACATACACTCGTTGTAAAAAGTGTTCATAGGTTGGTCATACCAGCGCTTGCGATACACATGTAGACGAAGATTCGCTTTATTCAGTACAAAGGCTGGACCGACGCAACCTTGGTTCCGGCCGAACGTCCAGCGATTTGTCAAATGTTCTATCCCGCATTGCGGCGCGTTTCAGAGGCCACACAGATGGCGAGACAAGACAGGTGGACTCTAGCTCGCCACCGGCTGTTGAATGGCTTGGACTGGAATAATCACAAGGCAACTTTATTTTCATATACTGCAATACTTCAGGAACTGATGACAGAGTGCTAGATGATTCCGAACTTTTACACAGTGAGTATGTACATGCACTCGTTGTAAAAGTGTTCATAGGTTGGTCATACCGGTGCGCGCGATACACATCTGCGAGATGGCCAGAAGGGTAAGGACAAAGAATGTGAGATGAGGATTCGCTTTATGACTCTCGAGGTGATTTGCGACTGGCAAAGCATGAGGACAATTACTATAATCACGAGCGACTACTCACCGTGAATTCAAGGGCACTAGAGTGTTTTTCAACACAATGATCCACTAGACGTCCAGTGTTGCACGCGGCCCTTAAATGGCCCTCTAGAACATCACTGAATTTCGGTCCCAACATTAGAGGCGAACGGATTCCAAAGACGAGAACGAAGTATTATGCGTGCCGGGATACTGCAAAGGGATTCTGCGAAAGCAGAGACGACAGATTCGTCGAGTTCCCAGAATACTCGGCCAGCATTAACTTCTGAAGTTGCGGGAGACGGAGGGGTGGTGACCACGAATTGTTGAGATGGGTGAACGCTTGGAAAATGAGATTTGCATCCGTTGCGTCGGCTGAACATAATCCAGGCCCAGTGTTTTGAGTGTGGGCAGAAGTCGTAAGAACTGGATGATCTCCTGGGCAGTCGCATACACAGTGGCCAGCTCGAGATGCTGCAGATTGAATTGCGATCATGCATGCAACTGGATGAGACTCTGCATCGAGACTGTGAATGTCAGGTCGAGGGTCTCCAGAGCTGGGAATGACAGAGAGTCAAATATCCCTGGCAATGAGATACCTTCGCTGGTCGCGCCCAACTCAGTAGGCGTAGTCCACGGAGTGTACACGGAGACAGTGGTTGATTATCCAGGATGGTGCAACATAAGGCAACTGGAACGTCTCTAGGTTGAGACACTCCTCAATAATTGATGGACCTCAGCGATTCCATGCACATCTGACTCGTGAAGAGGTCAGTTGACCCATGGAAATCCAGAGATAAGGATGGCCGGCATGTAGGAGCGGTCAACTTGACACATGTAGGGACGGGCGTGCTGAAATAAACCAGGAGTGTAGGGAGATCCGTCGGTTCCGCATGACTTCCGACGTAATGTCGATACTCAGCGACATGAGGACAGGAAGTGAGATTCGGGGAGGAAAATTGTGGGACAGGTCGAGGACGAAATATCAAGATGGATATGTTGCAATCTATCGTGAAAATCCCAGAGAAAGCACAAGAACGGCGCATTCACATTGAGCGCTGTAGGGAGCATAGGACGGCGATTGGCGACTGTTATTGTGAGAGGGAGAGTGCGAGATCGCTCAATCAATGTTCGGATGAACGGCATTGTGCGATCCGCAACGATAGAGCTTGTGATGAGAGATACAAAGTCCCAAAGCGCTGGGGTGCCAAGTGCAATCGTACGCCAGTACGATGATACATGACCAGCACCATCGGGGCCTCTCGCGTGTTAAGAATTGAGTGCGGATAGCTTTCGTCGGATTCGAGACTGTTGTTCCGACAGAGGATGAATAACTCCCCGAGTAACTCGGGTGGCATGCGCTGTATGGGGGAGAGAACCTTCTTCGACCCAGTAAACAAATTTGCTTTTTTTGTCACACAGTGGCACATACTTTCAAATTTCTTTTGTCTCTACCGAAGTTCCATCGAGCGAGCTCCGAATTTCCAGTGTCCGCAAATCGGTCGGGGGGTTGATGTCCTCGAGCTCTGGATCCATGACAGGCTCCAACTCCTGTGAGAAGTTAGCACTGTATGGCCAAGAATGAATGACTTACAATGTTAGCTGAAATAAGACTTGGAAGAAACGCAAAAGAAATGCTCCAGGAACTAGTACTGTGACGGCATCGACAAAGTCTGATCCCGTCACGGTCTTCGGACCGGTCATTTTCACTTAACGACTTGCTACTTATTCTGGGCTTTCATATATATTATATAATGACCCACAGAGTCAGACCTTTCAGGAATCTTCAGGAATCCTGAGGAAGTTGTTCGCTATTCAAACTGGCAGCATACTTATGACAATCCGAGTCTCCCTCCCTTGGGGCTTTATAACCTGAATCTAACGACCGCGCGTCGCCAGCACAATAAATTTCGCGCCTTCTGGAATAGGGTGGGATTCAACGACTAGATTCCCCACCGTCCTTACCTCTAAGAGGAAACGTAAATACACCCTCTCGCGCGGAATTCACCGTTCGGTTCCGCATACACGCTGCAGCTCGCGAGTGAGCGGTATCTTGCTGTCCTCCGAGACCAAATAGTGACTCCGCCTTCGCTAGCTCATATGCAATGGCTCGCGCCCACCGCGTCCAGAGACCCGCTACTACTACAGCGCGCCAAAGTACACGTCGCCAATGTCAATTGACTACAGTAAGTCACTACGACCCATTCGTTGCAACTCGGGGTCCGAGCCATGCACTCTAGATAGAAATTTTTTTCGGCCCTCTAGAGGACCCCCCTCCTACCCCCTGTCGGATTTTCGAATCCCGATTCCCCGTTGCCGATTCTTTCAAATTAAATGTCGGCGGTACCGGCCAAAAACACCAGGGGGATTCGCAGAAAAGAAGACACGGCCCAAAATTCCAGATTTTCCACGCAGTCCCGCGACATAAAGCAGCCTTTCTGTTGCGTGAGGGAGGATACGACGAAGCAGACAAGGAAGCAGAGGCCCAGTGTGGCGGTGCCTTACACAGCCACACTGATGCTTTAGCCTTTCGCTTTCACGCTCGACGCCGCTTCGCACGACTTGGAGACTAGTTTCGAGTGGGTCTGCGCGATTGATATTGCGTATTTCGGCCTCTTTTGGTCCGGTCTGGTGCTTCAATGGTTCAACAATCTGGCCACTAGCGGCACGCAGCCTTGCACTCTTTACTCAGCCTTACTGTCTCCACATCCGTTCCAGGCCTGGAACTTGGGGACGTGTCTCCATGGGATAGCCCGCTCTCACTTCGTTGTCTTACTTCTGGAGAACGACCTTGGGACGTCTGGCTCGTGTGGCTGTCGTGTGGTGTGATCTAGTGCGGCTTTTGCTGTCTTTCTTTTTCTTGCATCTCATAACTCGCAGCTACGAGGACTAGACCTATCAGATTCCATTAGTTCAAGTGGGTCTCCGTGTTGTCTCCGTGCGTTCTCTCTCCATTGTAGTCTCGACGCGGCACACTAACGAGTCTTCAAAAGAATTTGTCATCCAAAGCCACCACTTTCACGTCCTCCGGAATGTCGCGTCCTCTATTCTATACGCGCTCCAAAGTGCTTTTTTTTGTCGTCGCAGATGTCATCCTCACCCTCCGCGCCTTCGTCCACCGCCTAGTCCAATTCGCCCACCACCCACCCCGCGCTCACCTAACCGCCGCTCGCATCCCTCTCGCGCACACCTTTTCCTCCGCATCCTCTGGCCGCTACCTCCCCGCTGTGCAGTCGCCGATTGCGCCGTGGGTAACCCGTGCGGACTTGGAGCAGATCAAAACAGATCCCAGCGCTCTTCTGGCGTACGGACGCCGACAAAGACATGAAGGAAGCGGCTGGGCGGGTCTCCACTGCGCTTCTACTTTTTGGAGTTCGTCGCGTTCCTTGGCTTGGTCGCAGAGGTGCGGGGAGCGGGGAGGCGCGACTTTCTATTGCTATCCATTTCGTCTTCGCTGGTGTGCGCATGCTCTGAGCGAGAGCAACACGCCCATGAAGTAGCGCGGGCACTCGCTCGCCAACTCCTCCTTATGCCCTCCTCGCCTCGAATCGCTCCCCTCCCGTCCTCGGCTCCCTCGATTTCCTCACGCCGTCCTTGCGAGTATTTGTGACGAGACACCGACGCCTTCCTCTTACGCCGCGCTTTGCTTGCGGACTAGGATGCGGAGCGCACCGACTCCCTCACACTCTCCTCGCCAACCAGCACGAGAGAGGTGCAGACGCCACACACTGGAGCTTGGCTTCTCGCTGCGCGCATCTCGACGAAGCTTGTGCCGGAGAGGCCACGCAGATGCGGGATGCAGCGCGGGTCGTCGATGTCGGACATGGGGTGGACAACGCGCACCCCAATTCCCGTGCACTGAGGATGGGATGGAGCCGGAGCCGCCTCGCGCGTACGCATGCGCACCGGGGATGGAGGTGGAGGCGCGCGAGACGCGCCGGTGCAGTGGGGGTATATCCTTGTGCTGATCGAGGCGGGGGCGGGGTAGTGCGGATGCGCACCTGGGGATGCAGGTGACGGATCCGGAGGAGATGGAGGTGGAAGTGGAGAGGGAGACGGAGCTGGACAGTCTCGATGGAGAAGCGGGGGATGCGGGGGTGCGTATACCCTCCTCTCGCCGTCGTCGAGCGCGGGGCTACGTGTACGCAAATGTGCGGGACGCGGGGGTGGGTATCCTGCGCGCCTCTCTCGTCTGCGTGTGCGGAAGACACGGATACAGACTGGATGCCCTTAGCACGACCCGTACGCTACGCTACCGATCTACTACGTCCACTGCATCTTTTGCTTTTCGCTTCTCGTACCTATTTTTTGTGCTCAATCTCTCTTTTTCTTTTCTAAATTGACCATAGACGCACGCGCGCGCGCTCAGAACGTATACCCGTGAATACTAATCTGGCTTTCAGTGAGTAAGGAGGAGATACACAGCCACTGATGGCGGTGATGGCGGGGCTACGCGAGTCTCCCGACTTCTCATTTTCTTCCGTCTCCCCTTGTCCGCTTCCTGCTAAATTTCCTTGGTATTCAAGCTCTGCCTCAATTGAGAGCTCTGGGAAACTGACTCGGACTTGCTTTTCGTTCCACCAAGGCGCTTGGCGGCGTGGCGCCGTTGGCACGCAGATAAAGAGGAAAAGAAGAACAAATGAACAGCGCCCGCCAAGGGATCTGACCGTCGACAGGCTGTCCATTAATATTTGGTTAAAAATACGCTCAAATAAGCGCGCAATGCTGCAAAAAAAAATAAACGCGGAACTCGGCAGCAGTCGAGCACCGCAATACAGCTTCCTACGTGTCTCCCACTCTCCTCTGCTCCTCCATGCCACTCTTTACATCCGCCTCTGGCTTCCAAATTACTGGCGGGACTTTCATCGACAATACAGGGGACATAAATATCCATACCACGCAGCTTGTGCAAGGGCCAACGACTGGTGCACTAGAATTTGGGGGGAAGGCCCGAGTCATGAGTTGTTGGGGGCAGAGCGAAGTGGCCAGCATATTAGAGCTGCCAGGGTCCGACCATATAGTATGTCACCTGCCCTTTGTGATTAACAGGACCTAATAAAGCCAAAAAGATGCTTCTGATCGCCCACAAATCCTAAGCGGGGCACAGAGCTCATCCATCCTTGTCGCAGATGGGGAGTCTTGGTCCAATCCGGTCCATCGGTGTTGAACCCTACCTTCCCAGTTTCCCCACAGGAACCTGGATTCTCCTCCTTCGAGTCTCATGAGCCATCTCATGACTCACATTTTGCACTGATGTCAGCTATGCGGGAGGTTGGCAACGACATTTCGCCCTCAAATAATCTATCAGCTGCACTTGCTCCAGACCCCTTCTATATGGTTTCAGAACAAACAGAAGATGGATTTGCTCCATCTTTGCATCCTCCGAGCACAACAGTGGATACATACATTTCTTATGCCTCAGGTAACTTGGGGCTCTCGACAGACCAATTTAGGGAACCTGCAGGTGTTCGCAATGATACTAGTTCTGTTGCTGCTTCAGTTACCTCCCTTGGGATGACCAACCCATGAGCTGAAAACCATTAGTGGTGGGACATTCATCAGCGGGAATGTGAATTATATTGTGACCCCACTGAGTAAGATTCCCATTTGAATAGTGTTGCTCCATTTTTACCTGGGTTTTCCAGATATCTCAATTGCTCAGGCAGTTCAACAGACTAACAATTGCCCTCCACCATCCAGAATCTTCCAAGGAAGACAGGCAATCCGTGATGAAATGAATCAATTTTTTAATCATGACATTCAAAAGCAACACATTTATTTGCTGTATGGACTAGGTGGTGCAGGAAAAACACAAATTATGCTGAAATTTATCAGTGACTCATCATGGTAAGTCAAAATTGGACAAATAAATTATTAAAACACTTATCATGGGCCCAGCTTTACAGACAAATTTTTCCTTGATGCAAGCACAAATGAAACTATCAATACAGGTCTAAAAGAGATTGTTGTAGCAAAAAATGCTGGCAACTCTGCACAGGATGCATTGAAGTGGCTGGTGAACAATCATGGAAACTGGCTGTTATTCTTTGACAATGCAGATGATCCGAAGATCGACCTGAATACCTTTCTCCCTAAGTGTAATCATGGCAACATTGTCATTACTTCTCGAAACCCTGGACTCTGTGTCTATGCTGGATTACACTCTCCCGTATCTGATATGGAGGAAACAGATGCTGTGGCATTATTACTCAAGAGTGCAGCCCAAGAGCCTTCATCAACAAATGAAAAAGTTGCAGCCAAGATTGTGAAGGTAAGTGGTGGATCATTCATGTATCTATGGGACTGGAACCCGTGTTTCCTAGGAACTGTACTACCTTCCTCTTGCCATTGTCCAAGCCGGAGCATTCATATCGCAATCTGGTGCCCTGCACAGTTATTTGGATCTCTATATGCAAAATCGGACCCAACTGCTCAAAGAAAAACCAGCTCAGAGCCATGATACCTATTCCGGGACTGTGTATACAACATGGCAAATGAGCTTTGACAAGCTCAGTCCACCAGCTGCTATGCTCTTGCAACTTTGTTCCTTCCTCCACCGTGATGGAATTTCAGAGGAAATATTTAGCAGAGCCGCAACATATACATTTCCATCTTATGGCCCATCCAAAGAGGAGCTAGAAAATCCACTCCAGTTCCTGTCACAGTTCTTAAACCCTACTGGTCAATGGAACTCTCTCCGCTTCTTGAAAGTCACAAATGAGATCAAGGCATATTCCCTAGTTACCTTTGATCCAACGAGAAAAGTGTTTTCAATTCATCCACTGGTGCATACTTGGAGTCAAACAACAATCCCAAACCAACAGTCATACCATTCAATTATGGGTGCTATAGTGGGCATGTCTGTGGAAGAAATCCCCCGCCATCATCGACAACTGGCCAGTCTGCAATTGATTTCTCACATTGACTTTCTGATGGATGGAAATCAACAGCTGGCCTCTGATTTTGGAATGCAATGTGGAATAATATATCGTCATGTGAGACGAAATGAACAAGCCAAGGAACTTTTTCTGTCAATACTAGAGAAGCAAAAAAGGGTTCTTGGTGATGACCATCCAGATACTTTATCAATAATGGGTGAACTGGCATCAACATATTTCCAACTAGACAACTTCCACAAGGCAGAAGAGTTGGAAGTTGAAGTACTGGAGAAGCAGAAAAGGGTTCTCAGTGATGACCATCCAGATACTCTACAGATAATGGGTAATCTGGCATTAACATACCACAGTCTGGGGGAGTTCTACAAGGGAGAAAAGCTAGAAGTTGTGGTGCTAGAGAAGCGAAAGAGGGTTCTGGGTGATGACCATCCAGATACTCTATGGACAATGAGTAATCTGGCATCAACATACCACACTCTAGGCGAGTTCCACAAGGCAGAACAGCTAGGGGTTGTAGTGCTAGAGAAGCAGAAACAGGTTTTTGGTGATGACCATCCAGGTACTCTACTCACAATGAGTACTCTGGCATCCACATATCACAATCTAGGCAAGTTCCACAAGGCGGAGGAGCTAGAGGTTGTATTACTGGAGAAGCACAAAAGGGTTCTTGGTGATGACCATACAGACACTCTATCTATGATCAAGGATCTGGCAAAATCATACTACACTTTAGGCAACTTCCACAAGGCAGAAGAGCTATGGGTTGTAGTGCTGGAGACGCAAAAAAGGGTTGTTGGTGATGATCATCCACATACTCTTCAGGCCATGCATAATCTGGCAATAACATACCACAAGTTAGGCAACTTCCACAAGGCAGAAGAGCTAGTGGTTCCAGTGCTGGAGAAGCAAAAAAGGGTTCTGGGTGATGACCATCAAGACACTCTATTTACAATGAGTAATCTCGCATGTATATATCTTGGGCTAGGGGAGTTCCACAAGGCAGAAGAGCTGGGAGTTATAGTGCTGGAGAAGCGAAAGAGGGTTCTTGGTGATGACCATCCAGGAACTCTATTTACGATAGGTAGTTTGGGCTTGACTTATCATAAGATTGGCAAGTTCCACGAGGCAGAAGAGCTGGAAGTTCAAGTGCTGGAGAAGCAAAAAATGGTTCTTGGTGATGATCATCCAGATACTCTTCAGACCATGAGTATTCTGGTATCAACATATCACAGTCTAGGGGAGTTCCACAAGGCAGAAGAGCTGGGAGTTATAGTGCTGGAGAAGCAAAAGAGGGTTCTTGGTGATAACCATCCAGACACTCTATTTACAATGGATAGTTTGGGCTGGACTTATCGTGAGATTGGCAAGTTCCACAAGGCAGAAGAGCTGGGAGTTACACTGCTGGAGAAGCGAAAAAGGGTTCTTGGTGATGACCATCCAGATACTCAATATACAGTGGGTCAGCTGGCATCAACATATTATAGTTTAGGAGAGTTCCTCAAGGCAGAAGAGCTGTATATTGTAGTGTTGGAGAAGCGAAAAAGGGTTCTTGGTGATGACCATCCAGAAACCTTAAATGCTATGGTACATCTAGGATCAACATATCACACTCTAGGCAAGTTTCACAAGGCAGAAGAGCTGGGAGTTGCAGTGCTGGAGAAGCAAAAAAGGATTTCTGGTGATGACCATCCAGACACCTTACGAGATATTCGAAATCTAGCACTTACCTACCGCTGTCTGAACAAACTAGCAGAGGCAGAGGAGCTGGAGAAACTTGCTGGCAGCAATGAGGAAGCATTGCAGGGTTCTATCAATGAAACACCAGATGGTTCAGAAGGGAATCTTTGAAGTTCTAGTGTCTTGAATTTCTATACTCTTTCCCCTTGTACTTACTACGTATTTATAATGAATCACATATTTTATGTCAGTTAGTGGCTTTGCAAAGTATATGTTTATGTCAAAACAGAAGTCCAGGGTAAAGTACATCCCGAAAAGAGGTGAATCAGGAAGCAGTGATTTAATGTACATGAAAACCACACTCCTTTCCAAAAACGGAATTGAACAGAACAAGAAAAATCAAACTTGATGAGGAGATAATTACATGAGTTGAAGGAACCGAGACCCATCCTAGTGAGCCTGGAACAATGACTTGCATCGCATTAATGGGGTAGTGGTAACCTGGGTCGTTGCCACATTCGAGCATTCGAGCCACACAACATGAAACTCAACCTGCCGGGGGTTCGATTCCCCCTTAATGCATACATTATTTATAGCCAAAACTGGTTTTTTCCTTTTTCCTTATCGTGACACTCGCTCCTTAACATCTTTCGTTATTCGGTGAGCTTTGCCCGGCTCATCATATCTTGCCCAGCCTCGCCGCCGGGGTTTTTCGGCATTTTTTTTGATTACCAGCCCCAATATTTCAGCCGCAGGCACATTTATTGTCAGAAACCAGAAACACCGTCGCTGTGAAGATGTACTTATGAAGACGTTTGATGAGATTTTGAATTTCTGAATTCATTGAAGCACGGGCATGTCTGTTGGTTGCTGCAGTTTGTAAGCTTGAATGCACGAATAGAAACATTACATGGTACAGTTGTCGAAGCTCATACGTAGTAAATCTGTAAATGCACAAGATCCACTTAGAATTGAAGCGGTGTTTTCTTTGTCAAAGTGAGCTGTGTAGGGGCTCTTGAGCTCGGGCCTGGCCGCAGATGGTGCAAAAATTTGAGTTGGGACCAACTCTGGGCCCTTCGTGGGCTTGAAGTCAGGCCAGGCTGGGCTTGTGCAGGATACGTGGAATTCGTGTGTACCAAGGTTGAAAGCCCTGCTCAAATCCTCGATTAACAGACTGCATCGGCAAAGAGAGCCGAACATCACACAATCTAGATTCCGACTATGTAATACGGAATGTTAGAGCTATGCGCGGCTTTTTGGGCCATAAAGAAATTGTTCATGTTCGGTATTATTATCCCTAAGCTGGCTCGGGCATCGGTAGTCGTTATAAGGTCCCTCCGCTCATATCAAGGCCAAACTATCCAGAAGGTTTTCAACATGCTGACATGCACTACTACCTGGGCCGACTTCAGCAACCATACCATGTCCCTAACTCCGAGTCCGCAGATCAATAATATCGAAAGTGTCCATGATGATATTCACGGATGCGTGTGATTTTCTCCACTAACAATGTGTGGTATTATTGTAATCAACTTGAACTACAGTTTCGTTGGAGGCTCGGGCACATGTCTTGGCCACAAACCGCCGCTTTCTATCCCATTTTCTGGTTGCACCATGCAAATGTAAACCGATTGTTCTCGCTCTGGTCTGCGGTCAACCCTGGGGTTTGGGTTACGGCCGGATCGGAGGTGGAAGGGACCGCCGAAGGGTGTGACGCTGAAAGTCAACTCTGGTACGTTTCCTATTCTTACTCATGGTGTATTAGGACTGAGTCGCTCTTTCCAGACCTGACCCCATTCTGAGCATCGGAGACGACATATTGGAAATCAACCCAGGTGCAGACCACTGCCTCGCTCAACTACTCATATCCCGAGTTCAATGGGCTGAACATGGGCGATGTTGCTGCGGGGAAAAACAGATTAACCAGACAATTGTCGATTTGTACTGGAACCTTCCGCTCCTACCAACCCCGCGCATTATCCTCACCTCGAAGGACAATCACTGGTTCGTTTCGACCACAGTCGCGAGTACCGCGAACCCGGAAAGGACCGTGCAATCCAGGGACTGGACTGCCCGCATCCATGTCGAGAAATATGCACTAAACGGAAGTTTCTTCATCGTCATCTTCATCGGCCCCCATCAGGAAAAAAGCACTTGGTTATGTAGTGCTCGGTAGCCAAAATACCTGTGGTAGCCCCGTAGGCAAGTCCCCCTTTATGGTAGCCCCGTAGCCACGTGCCGTGGTCTGATAGCTCCTGGTAGCACCTGGTAGCTCTCGCGCATGGGCTCCCGTAGCGTCTCGTAGCAGTCTCGTAGCACCTGATAGCTCTACGGTCATTCTTAGTAGAACTCAGTAGAGCAGTATACCAATTAATAGTGAGTAGTAGTCACACATAAAATGACGCGAACGATATGCATTCAAACTACATAAAGACATAAAAGTGCTCTAAGCAACATACCAGGCTGCTGCATCCCTCTGTACAAGCCCAGAATACTCGCACATAGCTGCAGACGGCTTTGAGTTGATACATAAACGCCAAAATCAGAACCGGTGAAAGAGGAGTGAAAGGAACTCACACGATGATCCCACGCACATCCTTGATTTGGAGCAACGCTGATTCTGAGGTGGATGGATGAGTCAGAAATGTCACAAAGAAATGAAAACTCAAGCGTGATGGCCGGCAGTCTACGACAGAAAATGCTGCTCAAACATGGCGGTAATGGGAAGAACCGGTGAGATAAACCCGAATCAAGACCAGATTGGAAGACCCTTGAGGAAGGACAGCCATTGAGGTAACTTGTGGTAACTTGCATTGCAGCCATATTGCGAGCGATAATCTCGAAACAATCTTGCGGTAATCTTGCACGGATCTTGCAACAATGTGAGAGCATTTTAGAGAGCAATATTGAGGGTGATTATTTGCAATGTCTTGAATAGATCACAGCGACCCGTGGATAGCACGAGCAGGACAAAGGGATTGGATTGTAACATTGAGCCGAGCCCGGGCAGGTAGCAGGTGGCGGGTGTGTCACTGATGGCCAGCTGGGGGTACATTACAAGACATGGAATAAAAGGCAGACCCTGGGGTGTCTTCGCAGCATGGAGAAGGGGAAGAATGAGGGAGAGGACACAGGGAAGATGGGGGAAAGGAAGAAAGGCGACGAACCGCCGTTGTGTTGCCAACCAACAATCACGCCTGATCACGCCATATCATGCACACGTGCGGCGGACTTTGAAATGGACTTGGCAGATTTCTAGCTGCACGATCATGTCCGCGATATATGTATCCAATATGTTTTGGTGAATGTTGTAGACGAGCCATTAAGTTGGAATGAAGTAGTAAGCATTCACCCGAGGTTCAAAATATCAATCGGCTAAACACCAACTATTCGGCGCTACTGATCTCCGTGAGCCAGCTATCAGATGGTACTGATCCTGCAGTGACGGCTATCAGGCTACCAACTGCTACAGATCCTCGCAGAGAGCTACGGCGCTACCGGTGATATACAACTGACCTTTGAGCTATGTAGGAAAAACTTTTTTCCTGATGCCGTGCCTTCCGACACGAGCCAGTGGCACACCTCTCCCTCTTTCTCTGGGTCGCAATTCGCCTCAGCAAACCCTCAAATTCCGGGGGCGCAAGCACAAGGGGAGGCCACTGCGCAAACTGCCAAAACCAAGCCGCGGCGGGGTCGTGGTCGAGGGCTTTGTGCACCTCAACACAGCCCTCGCCCGCGTCATCGCCGATCCAGATAAAGCCTCGCATCTTTCGAACCCGCGGATGTGGTGTCATCCTGACGGAGCACCTTTCGTGGCGCGTAACGCGTGCGGACCACACGCCCATCGACACGGTGGAAGTGCCCCCTTCGCTGGATGTTCAAGTCTCCGCCACTCTAATGTGGATGCGCCATGGGGACCAGCTACCGTCGTACGGCGAGCCGGAATTCTTCTCAGAGATTACCGCAAGTCGCAGTGCGTGAAGACTCAGATAGAAACCAATAGTCGTAATTTCCCCGATATCCTCACTGGCACTGCTATCCAGCAACCCGATCCCCTTGTTTTTCAAACGCCTATCGTACAACTATTTTCCTTGAACCGTATCATGTTGATATAAGTGATTTGACTCTACCTCGATACTTCTACCTACGACATCTTGATTTTGATTCCATGTCCTTCACGCGAGCGGGTCAAAGATTGTGCTGAGGTTGCATCCGCGTTCACTCCCGATGGACGCCCATTCAAAAAGTGAAAGGACAGCTTACAAAGGAGCGTTGGACACGGTACGTCCCCTCTCTTTGAATCAAAAAGCTATGTTCAACTCGACAAATGCAAGGAGTATATAATGCAGATTGTTGGACAAGGAAGATCAGGAACCATCCACCACAACTGATTTCGCGAAAATCTTCAGCGCCCGAGTCGACGGTCGGAAGCGAAGTGATTGAACTTGACGATGTCTCGCAGACCCTCCAAGTGATCATGAGCTTCCAATAGTGATCGTATTTCTGGGCTGGTCCGCGTTGTACATAGCATCAGTTATGGCGAGAAATCCTGCTGTGGATGCATTTTTTTTCGAATATTGCTTTCAGCAGCTATACATGCAGTAAATAATTATCGCTTGCAAAATCCACGAGTAGGGACACACATTCAACTGGTTTCAATTGAAGAATACGACGAACTTCTCAACTCGCAGTGAAAAGCCACATAAACTTGACGTACTTCAGCCATGTTCCTTAACATTTTTGTTGAAATTTTACTTGCATCCTCAACCAACCAATCTCTGGCGCGAATTGGGAACCTGAGCTTGTGCTTAGTGTCAGCGGGCGCGGTGGCTGAGGAGCCCGTCGAAAGCGAAGACTAGAGAATCACTGCGTTCAGAGGGTTTCTAGCCCCGCGCCGCCTCGCCGGATCTAGCCGGCTGAATTGCTGTTTCAACTCCATACTCCGGATAAGTCTCGGGTATATCTTGATTTTCTACCTCAAATATTCTGGGTTGATGCTGTCTGCAGTTCATAAATGCTCGGTAGGGTATCGATTTCGAGGGTGATATTACAGAATTATCTACCTTCTTGAACTACGACGCGGTGCACTGCACTTGTTGATGTTTCGTTCAGTATCTTTGGGACTTCGCTGCGTACTGGAATTTCCGGTCATTCATAGACTGAAGTCCAGTCTTGAATGACTTTGGTTCGATTCTCTGCCGCGTATGTCAGCCGATATGACATCTGATCTCGGCAACAATAAAGACGCGTCTGGATGCCATAGCATGAAGTGCTGCTCTGTTCTTGCGTCCATCCTCGTCGCCCTCGTTTCCCTCCTGCTATATACGCAGTTTCACCAGCATGCCCTCTCTCTTGACTGTCCAGGCCTCCAATGCCGCCTTCTCCCCTTCTTACATTCCTGTCGCGATTTTTGTCGGCGGGACTTCCGGCATCGGACAGGGCATGGCCGAGGCCTTCGCGCGACACACAAAAGGAAACGCGCACATCATCCTCGTCGGGCGCAACCGCGCTGCTGCCCAGTCCATCCTCGCGACCTTCCCAAAACCCGGACCGGGCACCACGCACGAATTCGTCGAGTGCGACATCACACTCATGTCGAACGTCCACCGCGTCGCGAGGGGTATATACCATTGACGGCACATACTAGACTCGTAACCAGTCTGCCTACGCCGTTCTAACAAGGTGGGCTTGTTGCCGTAGGCAGACTGGTACTTCTCGGATATGTCAATTGGTCTGTCGCGGAGTTTGAAATTAAGTTGTTCATTGAGTGAGACCGATGACGCAATGAGCCGCGGTAATTCCGGAGATCACGGTCCGAAGTCGATTTCCACTAAAACTATCCTCAGGTTTTACAGTGTTCTGTACCATAAAGAGGAAATATAAGGAGGCCAAATCAAAGGGATAATTCTTTTATTTATTACCCCAGCTTGAACCGAAAAATAAACTTAAAAACTGAGTGTAAACGGAATAAGATTGTGAAAAAGTCACTTAAATTTCAAACTCCGCCCCAGCCCAATTGGGATATCCGAGAAGTACCAGTCTGCCTACGGCAACAAGCCCACCTTGTTAGAACGGCGTAGGCAGACTGGTTACGAGTCTAGGCACATACATACATTCATATTCCCGGCAATTCGAGGAATGTGCCGCCTGTGAGGCCGAATGTGCCGCCGGTAATCTGAATGTGCCAGGCAACCGAATGTATGTAAGTGCCGGGTTTGGTCTATCCCGCGTCGCGACCGAGCTGCGCGCGCGCATCCCGAAAATCAATTTCCTCGTTCTTACAACTGGGGTGATGACGATGGACGGGCGGAACGAGACGGCGGAGGGCATCGATCGCAAGCTCGCGGTGCACTATTACGGGCGGTGGCGCTTCATCAAGGATTTGTTGCCTGCGGTAGAGGCCGCGAAGGAGGCGGGCGAGGACAGGAAGGTGATGAGCGTGCTTGCGGCGGGGTATGGCGGCAAGATCGACCTCGAGGACCTGGGGCTCAAGAAGAGCTTCAGCGTCGGGAATGCGGCCGCCGCAGCGCCGACGTATAACGATATCATGATCAATGTGCGTGCCGACCTCAATTCATCAATTTTCCTTTTGCATCGCGGCTGACTGGTGCGCCGGCAGGACCTCGCAGCGCGACACCCTGCCCTTACCTTCATCTACGCCCACCCCGGCGCTGTTGCTTCCAACCTCCTCAAGTCGTCCAACACTGCCCTCGTGCGCGCAGCACACACCTTCTTCTCGCTGCTCCTCTCGCTGTTCATATACTCTGTGCAGAGCGCGGGCGAGCACCAGCTGTATGCGCTCCTCAATGCAGGACCCGGCGCCGCGCGCACAGGCGCGAAAGAGGGCGATATTGGGCTAACGAAGAGGTATTTTGGGTCGAAGGAGGCGATGGGGAGGCTGTAGGCGCATACGGAGGAGGAGACGAGGGTGTGAGGTCGATATTCGTGGTATATTTGGATTAATTCGGAGGCGCGTTGATGAGGTTAGGATTATCAATTAATCTTCTCTGCCAGTGTAATTCTAGGCATGGTACACTACAAACAAGCGTGCTGAAAGAACTTTCGGTTTTCTACAAAATAAATTGAAGCACGTTGAGATAAAACTTTACTGCCTTGGTCATCTGATTTTTACTCTTCAGCGTTCACCGCAGGGTAAGTAGAATAAACCGTTTTTGTGTACTATTCTTCCAGCTAATAAACCCTTCAACTCGTCCGAGTCGTTCCCCATCATCATCGCCAGTGCGCAATACACCAGAGATGGCCATGGTGCTGGAACGAGGAGCATCTTCAAAGTTCATTGGGCTTGGGCACTTATAGTCGTCGTCAAAGATGCCTCACTCGAAGGCATGCGATCGACAAACGTTGGACGGATGGCAGAGTACCTTCAAGTGGGGAACGGGCCTAATATCTCCCAAAGGTTTGGTTAGTCTCATGCGGACGACCAAATGCATCGGTCTGGTTGAACGGTTCGAATTAGTGCTGTAAAAGCTTGGGATTTAAAATCCCACATTGCCAATCCCGGGCTTTAAAATCCCCCGTTGCCATAGTCGGCGACGATTCAGAGGATCCAACGAAAGGGCATCCAGTTTCTCTCAGTTTCGCGGGGACTTGAAGTCGTTGAGATCCTCAGGGTCCAGAACAGAGGCTGGATCGTTAGTTCCGGCCGAACGTCCAGCGGTGCGTCAAATGTTCTATCCCGCATTGCGGCGCGTTTCAGAGGCCGCCGGCTGTTGAATGGAATAATCACAAAGGCAACTTTATTTTCATATCCTGCAATACTCCAATACTCCACGAACTGATGACGGAGTGCTAGATGGTTCCGAAATTTTCTACAGTCAGTATGTACATGCACTCGTTGTAAAAGTGTTCATAGGTTAATCGTACCGGTGCGTATAATACACATCTACGAGATAGCCAGAAGAGTACGGACAAAGAATGTCGAAATGAGGATTCGCTTTATGACTCTGTGCGAGGAGTTTTGAAATTTCCGGATTCATGGCATGCCGCCTAGTACCGGCAAAGCATGAGGATAGTTGGCATGATTGCGAGCGATGTACTCACCGCGAATCCGCGAGATATTGTCTTACTGTACATTTCTCTATAGAAGTGGATAAGCTCACTGCTGTATCATTGGGCTCAGAATCAACTCAGAATAATCATTTATCGCTGAGAAGGAATCAGTTGTACCATTTCAATGGTACAGTATGTACATTTCTGTTGTATAACAGCATTACTCGTGTACGGACTGCCCGAAAATAGACCAACATGCTGACCGTGAGCAAGTGAATCTATTTTGGGAGCTAAAGGCTGTGCACCAATGATCCAACACGAGGCCAACTCATTCCTCAACCCATTCCCCACCATGTCCTCCAGTAGCACCCCAACAGCCAAAGCATCCAGTCCCTATCAAAAGAGAAGAATGCTTGGATTCAAGTCTTTGTCTCAAAGCTCCGACTGGCTTGCACCTTCAATCTTGACAGCCAGGACAGTTACAGCAGCCGTAGAATGTCTCCCATTTCCATATGTCAAAGGTGTCTTCGGAACAGTAGTGATACTTCTGGAAACTGTTGAGGTAAGGATTATGATACTTTTGAGGAACATATGCCTGACTTGCTCCTACAGAAAGTGCACAAGAATCGGGATGATCTGAAGGAGCTATGCCAAAGTACTATGGAAATTGTGGCTATTCTGGAAGACCAGTTGTCGTCCCATGGTAATACAGCTGCTCTCAAGCTAAGGGGATTGTGTGAGGAGCTTGAAAGGTATATCACTCCTTTGCCATGCTTGGTTTGCATTTATGGTTTATTCCATTCAGCTTCTTGCAGGAGGTGCTTATTGGGGTCCAGAAGCTGCAGGATGGATCTAAGGGCTTGCGTGGCCATATCAAGGAAGCCTTCAAGGCAAGCAGTATTAAAGATGAAATTTCTGGATATCAGACCAGGATCCAGGGGTTCTGCTCGAAAATCAAGGTAGGGTTTTCAATTGTAACAAGATTACCTTCTGATAGACATATCAGCTCATGGCGGTGGTTGATACAAGCTTCAAAGTACACGAGATTCATGCAGCTGTGATGTCTCAAAGTACAGTTCTCATTTATTCTTGGGATGTGGTTAAATCTTATTTCTTTTATCTTAGACTTTCCTGTGGTGCAAACAAGTCAACAGATTAACAATTGCCCTGCACCATCCAGAATTTTCCATGGCAGGCTGGCAATCCTCGAAAAAATGCACAAATTTTTCAGGCAGGACATTAGGAAGCAACACATTTATGTGCTGTATGGACTAGGTGGTGCAGGAAAAACACAAATTACGCTGAAATTTATCAGTGACTCATCATGGTAAGTCAAAATTAGGCAAATAAATTATTAAAACACTTATCATGGGCCCAGCTTTACAGACAAATTTTTCCTTGATGCAAGCACAATGGAAACTATCAATACAGGTCTAAAAGAGATTGCTGCAGTAAAAAATGCTGGCAGCTCCGCACAGGATGCATTAAAGTGGCTGGTAGACAATCATGAAAAGTGGTTGCTATTCTTTGACAATGCAGATGATCCAAGCATCAACCTGAATGTCTTTCTGCCTCAATGTGATCATGGCAACATTGTCATCACTTCTCGAAACCCTGAGCTCTGTGTCTATGCTGGGTTACACTCTCCTGTGTCTGATATGGAGGAAACAGATGCTGTGGCATTATTACTCAAGAGTGCAGCCCAAGAGACTTCGCCAGCAAATGAAAAAGTTGCAGCTGAGATTGTGAAGGTAAGTGGTGGATCATTCATGTATCTATGGGACTGGAACCCATGTTTCCTAGGAACTGTACTACCTTCCTCTTGCCATTGTGCAAGCTGGAGCATTCATATCGCAATCTGGTGACCTGGACAGTTATCTGGATCTCTATATGCAGAATCAGACCCAACTGCTCAAAGAAAAACCAACTCAGAGCCATGATACCTATTCCGGGACTGTGCATACAACATGGCAAATGAGCTTTAACAAGCTCAGTCAGCCAGCTGCTATGTTTTTGCAGCTATGCTCCTTCCTCCATCGAGAGGGAATTTCAGAGGAGATATTCAGCAGAGCTACAAGATACAGATTTCCATCTTATGGCCCACCAAAAGAAGACCTGGAAAAGCCACTACAATTCCTCTCCTACTTCTTGGCACCCACAGGCGAGTGGGACTCTCTCCACTTCTTGAAAATCACAAATGAGATCAAGGCATATTCCCTAGTCACCTTTGATCCAGAGAGAAAAGTGTTTTCAATTCATCCACTGGTGCATACTTGGAGTCAAATGACAATCCCAGATCAACAATCATATCATTCCATCATTGGTGCTATAGTGGGCATGTCTATTCAGAAAATTCCATCCGAGGATCGACAACTTGCCAGTTTGCGATTAATTTCTCATGTTGACTCCTTGATGCATGCAAACCAGCAGCCAGCCAGAGATTTTGGTATAGAATATGGAAATATATACTATTATGTGAGACGGTATGAAGAAGCCCACACAATTTTCCTGGCAGTGGTAGAGAAGTGGAAAAAATGCCTGGGTGATGAGCATGCACACACTCTTATGGCTATGCTTAGTCTGTCAACTACCTATTATCAGCTAGAGGAGTTCCACAAAGCAGAAGAGCTGGAAGTCATTGTCTTGGAAAAGCAAAAGCAGGTCCTTGGTGATGATCATCCAGACATTCTTCAGACTATGGGTTATCTGGCAACAACATATGGTAGCCTAGGCAAGTTGCATAAGGCAAAGGACCTGCGAATTGTGCTGCTCGAGAAACAAAAACAGGTTCTTGGAGATGACCATCCAGACACTTTGTCCACTATGCAGAATCTGGCAGTGGTATATAATAAGCTTGAGCAACTCCACAAGGCAGAAGAGCTGGAAGTTGCTGTGGTGGAGAAGCGTAAACAGGTTCTTGGTGATGACCATCCAGCCACTCTTCTTGCTATGGATAATTTGGCATCAATATATCACAATCTAGGTAAATTCCACAAGGCAGAAGAGCTGGGAGTTGTAGCATTGGAGAAGCAAAAAAGGGTTCTCGGTGATGACCATCCAGATACTCTTCAGACCATGAGTAATCTGGCATCAACATATTACAGTTTAGGAGAGTTCCATAGGGCAGAAGAGCTAGATGTTGTTGTGCTGGAGAAGCGAAAAGAGATTCTTGGTGATGACCATCCAGACACTCATCAGGCCATGCAGAATATGGCACTGACCTGCAGCCGTCTGAACAAACTGGCAGAAGCAAGGGAGCTGGAGAAACTTACTGGTGAGAATCGGAAACATTGGGGGGTTCTTTCAGTGATCAGAAGGTTTGGACGACAAAATCTTTGAGGCCCCCGATGAATAGTCTCTTAAAGTTGTGTACTCTTTCTTATGTACTACATAGTCATCGTAAATCAGAAAATGTAAACTAGAGGCTTTGTGAGGTAAGTATACAGGTCAAGAGATTATTTGATATGACTTACTCCAACAAGGGAGGTACAAGCTTCATTTTGTTGGAGTCTCTGTCTCTGAGAGACTACTGATCTGAGAACTCCAACAGGTGAAACAGGAAGGGATGACTTATATTACAGCCGATGTCAGTACCGAAGGCGCGAATCAGAAATTGCCGTTTTGGGCATTTTCTGATGTCCGCGACCGATTTGCCTATATCTCAATGAGTTTTGCACGGATTGACTTGAAACTTGGATAGATAATTCGGGCTAATTCAGCCGCTATTAGTGATAGAGAAACATAAAGGAAAATATTTTATCGTGCACTATATGTCACACTGGGTTTTGCAGGCAATAGACCTTGGCTACATAGCTGGAATCCTGTCCAAATGACCTAGATTTTTGGGAGGGGGTACTAATCTATGTATTGAATGAAGTGATAGAGCTAAAATTATGAGGAATTTATTTCCTGCCCTTCCTGTCTCATTCGGGGGTGTGTTTTGGGTAGCAAACAAAGAATGGCTCTAGGTATGCAATGTATTCATAATTTGGCTCTATCATCTCACTCAGTACACATATAAATGCCTCCTCACAAAAATTCAGCTCATTCGGGCCAGATTTGGGCTCTGCATTCAGGATTCATTGCTGGAGAAGCCTGATATGACAGATGGTAAACAACAAAAGATTTTTTCAGATATCTCTCTATCACTAATAGCGGCTGAATTATCCCGAATTATCTAGCTACATTTCAAGTCAATCTGTGCAGAAGTCACCGAGATATAGGCAAATCGGTGGCGGGGATCAGAAAATGCCCAAAACGGCAATTTTTTGATTCGCGCCTTCGGTACTGACAACGGCTGTAATGTACATAAACCTACACTCCTCCAAAACATAATCGAACAAAAAAATGAAATGGATAAATTACATAAGTTAAGGAATCCCATACTTATCCTAATGAACCCTAGAAGACCTCTATGCATCACATTAATGGGGTAGTGGTAACCTGGGTCGTTGCTTTTTTTGGTTTGCAGTTTTGATGATTAAATTCTGCGAGAGCTGTCTAACTCGGCCATTGTATCTGAATGCCCAGCGGTTCACCAGCCAGAGTATAAGACAAAGAGGATAATTCGGAGAAGTCCTCATGTATTCGGAGTTGCCAGTTGGGCTTGTGGACGTGGTTGGCATGCGCTATGTCTGACGCGACAGATCAAGTCAGCTTCAAAACTTGCGACCACTACTACTGTACTATTTCGATCAAATCTTCAGGTGACGGGTGACACCCCAAATTTCCGAGGTCTTTAAAAATCACCTTAATTCAAAAGATAAATTATCGGCCATCTCGGCGAGCAAAAAATCCGAAATGCGTGAATATTTGGTCGAAATAGTACAGTACTAGTAGAATCCGGCTGCTGAGTGCCGAGCGTCCTGTCTTCTGAAACTTGTCAACCCTGAGACTCGGAGGTCACTCTCGCAGTGCAATTGACCCAGTCTGCTGACCTCCGAGCTTAATCATTATTGCGGGGAAGGCGTGCGATGGTCCTTGTTCTCTCTTTGTCTTAATCTGACTTTATTGTTTCGACCCACTGACCGCTAATCATGTCGGAAAAATCATTGTTGACCTATCAGGTCTGAGACCATCCGATGGCCTGATATGGTCTGATATTGCTCGCGCAGGGGCAATATCAGGTCAAATATGGCGGTCTCAGACGTAATATTCCGAGCTCAGAACCAATATTGTTGGTTGACCGGGGTACCGCCAAATTGAGGTGAGCACTGGTGAGGAAAGGTCCGCAAAGAACAATTTATTGCAATGAAATAAAGCTTTGCTTGACATCGATGTTCCTGAATATATATTTCAACTACTTTAAATTTTTAACTGGTGTCAAACCAGAACTTCTGGGATCACGTCGCGATCTCACCTCCTTGTATTCTCTTCTGCTACCCGTCCGAGATCCAATAGTTACCATCTTATTTGCTTCCTCCACCATCCACCCAATTAAATGTTTGTCGATCGCGTGCCAGGGTAGGCATCTGTGACGACGACCATAAATTCCCCAATGAAGATGCCTCTCGTTTCCAGCACCAAAGCCATCTCTAGTGAATTGCGCAATGACGATGGGCAACAAGGAGTTAAATAGTTTATTGGCAATGCTTAGATGCCGGTGTATCAAAATAAGAATACATCAAGGGATCAAAAACAGCTTATGGAAGTTACTTTAGTCGGCCGGTGACGCAAGCTAACAGGAGGTGAGGTGGGGATAGTGTAAGACTTTTATAGCAATCCTAGACCTCACGGTGTGCCGAGAGACAACAAAAAAAGACAGCACAAGGGAGTACCGTGTATCATCCGTTTTGGGGAGCCTATTCCAGAACAAAGCCTGGATCGACGCAACCGTCGTTCCCGCCGGACATCCAGCGATCTGTCAAATGTTCTGTCCCGCATTGCGGCGTGTTTCAGAGGCCACACAGATGGCGAGACAGGTAGGCCCTAGCTCGCAATAGGCCGTTGAGTGGCTTAGACTGGAATAATCACAGAGGCAATTTTATTTTCATATATTGCAATACTTTATGGATTGATGGTGGAGTGAGATGATTCCAAACCTTTATACGCGTTCCACTGTATACTTCATGATCTACTTTTACGTTTTTTCGCCGAATCCTTCGTCTTTCCCCCCTGGAATTTCTTTCTTTTGCGGTTGCCGCATGTACTAGTAGACTACGAGGAACAGGTTGCCGAGGCATCCAACTCAGGACATTTGAGGAAAATACCTCCTGTCACTGTGTTCGGGAGGTATTTGTGTTCATTGCGACGACTTGGAGGGCTACTTAATCCGAATCATCCTCTTTAGCCTGGACCAATGGCCTTTCACGCATAATGACCCACACCTTCACCTGGAATCTTAGGGATTCACACTGATAACATATTTACCGTAACGACAATCTCTCTGCTTGATGATTAGAATCTAACGACCGCGGCCACCTTCCTCTAAAATTTGGGAAAACTCGCCGCACAATTCGGGGGTCTCCACCAGAGATTTCTAACTCTCATCCGAGCTCTCGATGTTCACCAAGTGCAGTAACACGCAAAAAATGGGGTAAAAAAACTGGTTATCACCAATTACACCCTGGGGAGGATTCGAACCTAGACTTTTTGTGGATGGCGTGAAGAATCAGAGATAATCCACATTGATCCACCAGGGCTTCAATGTAATTATTCGGACTCTACATGTATGGCCGAATTTCGAGAGGGCGGGGAATGAAAAGAAAAACTTCCGAAGAAGAAAAGGACATAGCAGGGAGGATTCGAACCTCCGCCTTCCTCCAAAATTGCAGCAGACTTTAGCGAACAAATTGAGGGCGGTCTACTTTGATCCACCAGGGCTTTCTAACACTCATGAGACCTCTCGATGTATCACCGAGTTGGAGTGGGTGTAATCACACCTGAAAAGGGGTAAAAAAAGCCAGCGACGACAACCTACGCCCATGGGAGGATTCGAACCTCCGTCTTCCCTGGACAATTTTCAAGTTAACACCAAGAATTAGGGATGATCTACCTTGATCCATCAGGGCTTCATAGCACCTATTCGGATTCTAGATTTATAGCCGATTTTTAAGAGGGTTGGGGGAATGAAATGGAAACCAAAATTGAACAAAAAAGACGTAACCAGATATCATGCCCTAGGGAGCATTCGAATCCCTAAGGCTAGACGGTCTCTACTGTAGAAGCATCCATCAAAAAAAAAAAAATGCATCCGGTCTCGATCCGGTGTGTAAGTTGTTGTACATGTATTGATTCTCCCTCCGTATCCAAATGTACCCGCCATCTTCCCATATGTCCCGTCCTCGGGCTGACCTCAGCTCCAGATCCTTGTGTGAATAATGCCAACCTTGTCTCATTCATCCTCCATTTTTCTGTGGAAGGTTTCCACGGCCTATTGTAGTTACTACCGTGAAATAATCTCAACTCCGTTTCACGGATCCTCCTTTTTTTTCTTTTTGCCTGTCTCTCTGGACGGTCCTATTGATATCCCGGGTACCCTCTGACCGATCTCAGCCCAATTTGGACATTCTTAAGAATTGTCCTAATCAATATGCAGTTTACTGGCTAAAACCTAATAGCCCTGTTCTTTGAAGCAATTGGTGTGTCCTGTGCTTTCGGCGATCAACCACTGAGCAGGCTGTATGTTTAGCTTACCTGGTTTACATGTGCCGTGGTTGATCTCCTCGAGACGCCGCGACGATCCGTTTGAGGGCGATTCCAAGTTAGAGGTGAGTCCATTTCATTCGGACTTCAATTAGGTACTACCGCTGCTTGAATGCTGTCGTCCATTGCCCTTTCTTCCCCCTGATCCCCCTCTCACTGTCAATGTATTCCCTCCATGTATACAATATGTCGTTCTCATTAATGGATTCGATGATTTTTGTGTCCCATACCTGTCTGATTTCGGTCTGAGAGCAGCACTGTCTGAATGAATTGTGAGAGAAATATGGAACTGATTCTGGCTCAGATACTGTAGTCAGAAGTACGTTCTGAGACGTATGGCACCAGAATTGATTGTAGCGTTCGACGTGTCATTATGTGGCCAGATTCAATTCTGGCGGTATAGCGGGTCTGATGCCAGATCAACCAGACACGTTCTGTTTTGCTGATGCAGATTCTCTCGATGGTCTCAACAACTTCGAGTATCCCCATTCTCAATTGCTGTTTCAACTCTATACTCTCGAGTATATATCTTGATTTTCTACCTCAAATATTCCCGCTGTCTGTAAAATGCTCGGTAGGGTATGATTTGGGGGGCAATATTACAAAATTATCTACCTTCTTGAACTGCGACGCGGTGCAGTGCACTTCGCATTTATATCACGCCTAGTATCTTTGGTTCATTGCGTGCTGGGATCTCCAGCTAGCCTGAAGTCCAGTTTTGAATTGCTTTGGTTCGATTCTCTGCCACGTATGTCAGCCGATATGACAACTGATCTCGGCAACAATAAAGACGCGTCTGGCATTATGGCACCGCATGAAGTCTTCCTCTGTTCTTGCGTCCATCCTCGTCGCCCTCGTTTCCTTTTTGCTCTACCGCAGTATCACCGGCATGCCCTCTCGCTCCACTGTGCAAGCCTCCAATGCCGCCTTCTCCCCATCTTACACTCCTGTCGCGATTTTCGTCGGCGGGACCTCCGGCATCGGACAGGGCATGGCCGAGGCCTTTGCGCGGCACACAAAAGGAAACGCGCACATCGTGCTCGTCGGGCGCAACCGCGCTGCCGCCCAGTCCATCCTCGCGACCTTCCCAAAACCCAGCCCAGGTGCCACGCACGAATTCGTCGAATGCGACATAACATTGATGTCGAACGTCCACCGCGTCGCGAGCGAGCTGCGCGCACGCATCCCGAAGATCAATTTCCTCGTGCTTACGACGGGGGTGATGACGATGGACGGGCGGAACGAGACGGTGGAGGGCATCGATCGCAAGCTCGCGGTGCACTATTACGGGCGGTGGCGCTTCATCAAGGATTTGTTGCCTGCGGTAGAGGCCGCGAAGGAGGCGGGCGAGGACGGGAAGGTAATGAGCGTGCTTGCGGCGGGGTATGGCGGGAAAATCGACCTCGAGGACCTGGGGCTCAAGAAGAGCTTCAGTGTCGGGAACGCGGCCGCCGCAGCACCGACGTACAACGATATCATGATCAATGTGCGTACCTACTCGTCTTCAATTCATCTATTTTGCATTGCATCGCGGCTGACTGGTGTGCTGGCCATGACAGGACCTCGCAGCACGACACCCCGCCCTCACCTTCATCCACGCCCACCCCGGCGCCGTCGCCTCCAACCTCCTCAAGTCGTCCAACACCGCCCTCGTGCGCGCCGCGCATACCTTCTTCTCCCCGCTCCTCTCGCCGTTCATATACTCCGTGCAGAGCGCGGGCGAGCACCAGCTGTATGCGCTCCTTAATGCAGGCCCCGGCGCCGCGCGCACCGGTGCTAAAGGGGATGATATGGGGCTGATGAAGGGGTATTTTGGGTCAAAGGAGGCGATGGAGAGGCTGTGGGTGCATACGGAGGAGGAGACGAAGGTCATGGTGTGAGGTCGGTATTCATGGTGTAAGGTATTATATTCAGATTAATTCGCAGACGCATCAATATCAATTGAATTAATCTTCTCTGCCAGTGCCCACCGCCGCACTATTTGTTCTACATCCTTCACCTGCACCGCATATTTTCCGTCCCACGCCGCACTTAACAACACATCCAAACCGCGATCTGCTTATTTTCGTGGCAATGTGCGGTAATTTTTGAATTCCTTACTGTAATTCAGGCATGATACACTACGGACAAGCGTGCTGACAGAACTCTCGGTTTTTTAGAAGAGGAATTGAAGCACGTTGAGATAAAACTTTAAACTTTACGGCCTTGGTCATCTGCAGCTGATTCCCTCGCTGCGGCGTTCACTGCCAGTGCAGAGTAAGTCAAACTGTTTTTGTGTACTGTACTATTCTTCCGCATGGAGCATCGCTAATAAACTATTCAACTCGCCATTCCCCATCCTCATCGCCAGTGAGTAATACACCAGAGACGAAGACGGCTATGGTGCTGGTCCGCTGGAAACGAGGATCATCTTCAAAGTTCATTGAACTTGGGCACTTGTGGTCGTCGACTCGTCGTCAAAGATGCCCCACTTGAAGGCACGCGATCGACAAACATTGGGTGCCAGATGGTGGAGTAACTTCAAGTTAGGAACGAGCCTAATATCTCCCAAAGGTTTAGTTAGTCTCATGCGGACGACCAAATGCATCGGTCTGGTTGAACGATTCGAATTCGTGCTGTTAATTTTAAAGCCCGGGATTTACACAAAATCCCGCATTGCCATAGTCGGCGACGAGGATTCAACGAAAGGGTTGCGAGTTGGAGGTGTAGAGACTGGGTGTTTGAAGTCGTTGAGAATCTTGAGATCACCAGGATCCAGAACAAAGGCTGGACCGACGCAACCTTAGTTCCGGCCGGACGTCCAGCGGCGCGACAAATGTTCTATCCCGCATTGCGGCGCCTTTCAGAGGCCACACGGATGGCGAGACAAGACAGGCGGACCCTAGCTCGCCACCGGCTGTTGAATGGCTTGGACTGGAATAATCACAAAGGCAACTTTATTTTCATATATTGCAATACTGATGACGGAGTGCTAGATGATTCCGAAATTTTACACAGTCAGTATGTACACGCACTCGTTGTAAAAGTGTTCGTAGGTTGGTCATACCGGCGCGTGCGATACACATGTAGACGAGGATTCACTTTATTCAGTACAAAGGCTGGACCGACGCAACCTTGGTTCCGGCCGAACGTCCAGCGATTTGTCAAATGTTCTATCCCGCATTGGGGCGCGTTTCAGAGGCCACACAGATGGCGAGACAACCCTAGCTCGCCACCGGCTGTTGAATGGCTTGGACTGGAATAATCGCAAAGGCAACTTTATTTTCATATACTGCAATACTTCACGAACTGATGACGGAGTGCTAGATGATTCCGAACTTTTACACAGTGAGTATGTACATGCACTCGTTGTAAAAGGTGTTTATAGATTGGTCATACCGACGCGTGCGATATACATGTAGACGAAGATTCGCTTTATTCAGTACAAAGGCTGGACCGATGCAACCTTAGTTCCGGCCGAACGTCCAGCGATTTGTCAAATGCTCTATCCCGCATTGCGGCGGGTTTCAGAGGCCACACAGATGGCGAGACAAGACAGGTGGACCCTAGCTCGCCACCGGCTGTTGAATGGCTTGGACTGGGATAATCACAAAGGCAACTTTATTTTCATATACTGCAATACTTCATGGACTGATGACGGAGTGCTAGATGATTCCAAAATTTTACACAGTCAGTATGTACATGCTCGTTGTAAAAAGTGTTCATAGGTTGGTCATACCGGCGCGTGCGATACGCATCCACGAGATAACCAGAAGGGTGAGGACAAAGAATGTCGAGATGAGGATTCGCTTTATGACTCTCGAGGAGATTTGCGACTGGCAAAGCATGAGGACAATTACTATAATCGCGAGTGACGTACTCACCGTGAATTCAAGGGCACTAGAGCGTTTTTCAACACAGTGGTCCACTAGACGTCCAGTGTTGCACGCGGCCATTAAATGACCCTCGACAACATCACTGAATTTCGGTCCCGACATGTAGAGGCGAACGGATTCTAAACAAGAGAACGAAGTACTATGCGTGCCGGGATACTGCAAAAGGGATTCTGCGAAAGCAGAGACGGATTCATCGAGTTCCCCCGAATACTCGGCAATCATCAACTCCCGAAGTTGCGGGAGACGGAGGGGTAGTGACCACGAATTGTTGAGATGGCCATGGGTGAAGGCTTGAAAAATGAGATTTGCATCCGTTGCGTCGGCTGAACAACAATCCAGGCCCAGTGTTTTGAGTGTGGGAAGAATTCGTAAGAACTGGATGATCTCCTGGGCAGTCGCATACACAGTGGTCAGCTCGAGATGCTGCAGATTAAAATGTGATCGTGCATGCAACTGGATGAGACTCTGCATCGAGACTGTGAATGTCAGGTCGAGCGTCTCCAGAGCTGGAAATGACAAAGAGTCAAATATCCCTGGCAATGAGACACCTTCGCTGTTCGCGCCCAACTCGAGGAGGCGTAGTCCACGGAGTGTACACGGAGACAGTGGATGGTGCAACATAACGTAACTGGAACATCTCTAGGCTGAGGCACGTCCTCAATAATCGATGGACCTCGGCGATTTCCATGCACATCTGACTCGTGAAA
This sequence comes from Mycena leptocephala, assembly GCA_029378395.1. NCBI lineage: Eukaryota > Fungi > Basidiomycota > Agaricomycetes > Agaricales > Mycenaceae > Mycena > Mycena leptocephala. Next base: position 89,846 of record JARJLF010000812.1, read on the forward strand.
GAGGTCAGTTGATGCCATGGAAATCCAGAGATAAGGATGGCCGGCATGTAGGAGGCGTTCAACTTGAGCACATGTAGGGACGGTGCGTGCTGAAATAAACCCAGGAGCGCAGGGAGATCCGTCGATTCCGCATCGACTTCCGATGTAATGTCAATGCTCAGCGACATGAGGACAGGAAGTAAGATTTGGGGAGGAAATAATTGTGAGACGAGGTCGGAGGACGAAATATCAAGATGGATATGTTGCAATCTCTCGTGAAAATCCCAGAGAAAGCGCAAGAACGGCGCATTCACATCGAACGCTGTAGGGAGCATAGGACGGCGATTGGCGACTGTTATTGTGAGAGGGAGAGTGCGAGATCACTCAAGTAATGTTCGGATGAACGGCATTGTGGGCTCCGCGGCGATAGAACTCGTGATGAGAGATACGAAGTCCCAAAGTGCTGGGGTGCCAAGTGAAATCGTACGCCAGGACGATGATACATGAGCCAACACCATCGGGGCCTCTCGCGTGTTAAGAATTGAGCGCGGATATGGTTCATCGGATTTAAGACTGTTGTTCCGACAGAGGATGAATAACTCCTCGAGTAACTCAGGTGGCATGCGCTGTATGGGGGAGAGAACCTTCTAAAAAATCTGCTTTTTTAGTCACACAATGGGACATACTTTCAAAATCTCTTCTGTCTCTACCGACGGTCCATCGAGCAAGCGCCGAATCTCCAGTGTCCGCAAATCGGTCGGGGGGTTGATGTCCTCGAGCTCTGGATCCATAATAGTCGGACTCTTGGGAGAAATTAGCACTGTATAATATATGGTCAGGAACGAATGACTTACAACGTTAGCAAGTACTCAAGAGGACTTGAAATCTTCAAAGTTGCAACTTAGATGGAAAGAAACCAAGAAGAAACCAAGACGGAACGCTTCAAGAACGGTGACGGCATCGACGATGAGTCTGATTGATCCCGTCACGGTCTTCGGACCGGTCGTTTGGGCTCTCTAACCTCGATCGACGGGCTTTCACATTAGTCTCTCTAGACAGACGCTTTATCGTTTCTTAGCTCGTACCTCGCTCGATAAAGTCTGTTGGTTACCGCGTAAATTAGCCGGCGGCCTGCGTTATTATGTAAGATTGTGTTAGCCGAGCTCACGTGAGTTTGCCCTCGACGCGACTGAGACGCGTTGTAAACCGCTGGCAAGCTTCAACACAATTCCAAACTGCAAGAAACTTAACTTGACATCTTGGATTTGTCTTGGATGAACCCCTGGTACATTTGCGAGTCGTTTCCAGCCTGAAAAGTGCACAACCAATATCTTTCTCCAATTTCAGGCTGTTTCGTTCGGAAGGGATCCAGTTTATCAGAAAGTACAAGGTGATGGCTCAAGAGTTCAACTTACATGAACCAGAGGCTACCCCGCTAAGTCTGGCGATCTGAGAAGATGAGGGACGCGTCGAGACGCGTCTGGTGAAGTGCTTGTTTGTGCAGGCATCTGTGATGGTTACATAATAACGCAGGCCGCCGGCTATTTGACGCGGTAACTAACAGACTACTTTCACATAACGACCCACAGAGTTAGACGTCCTTTCACTGGGAATCCTAAAGAAGCCGTTCGATATTCAAACTGGCAGCATACTTATGACAATCTCCCACTTGGGCTTTAGAACCGGAATCTGACGACCCGGCCCTCACGACCGCGAGTCGCGAGCACAACAACTTTCGCGCCTTCGAAGCAGAGGTGGAATTCAACGACTAGATTCCCCGCCATCCTTACCTCCAAGAGGAAATGGAAATACACCATCTCGCGCGGGATCCACCGTTCATACTAATCCCGCATATATACATACTGCAGCTCGCGGGTGAGCGGCGGGACCCACTAGCAAGTCCGCCCTTGCTTGCGATAGCTCACACCACCGCGTCCACCCCCGTCGAGACCCGCTACACCGCGACAGAGTGCGTCGCCATTCTCAATTGATATCACTTGCCAGCTGTGGGGCGAGCCACCACGACCCATCCGTCGCAACTCGGGGTCCGAGTCGTTGTCGAGGAAGTAATAGACTTCCAGATTGCACCCTCGAATGCGCGTACGGTCAGCTTGAGTCTCAACTTTGAGCGCCTCGTCGTCGTCTTGAGATACACCCCACACGATTGGGGTGGAATCCGATGTCGGAGCCGCTATATCAGCCGGCGTATATGCTTGGGGAGCTGGCTGGTGGACCGGGCTCTGTGCCTTTCTGCGTTCCTGACGGCGCTCACCGCCAGGCTTCCAGCTGCTGGCGGAATTACAGATCGAGTAGGCCTTGGAGGTAGACTCGCAGCGTGATGCAGTTCCCGCTTTACGATTATCATTGAATGCTCGGCGCTCCCGCCCCGAGGCACGCAGGCTCGGCATCATCCTCTTCCGTGCATTCCTGCCGAGCAGCGTCGTCGGCGTCGGCGAGCGGGAGCGATGCGGAAGAAGGAAGGGGTGGAGTATCTCGCTGGCGGGGTGTTACTGTGTGCGTTTCATGCCGGCGAGGGGAAGTACGGGAAAACATCTTTCTGTGTACTTCCCTTTGGCAGGGGCATGACGGGAGTGTGATGCTCCCGGTCCTGCCGAGCTTCGTCACAGGCGAAGAGGGGTGACGCACGCGTGCATGCAGGGGAGCGGGAGAAACATGATGCCACAGGCCGTCTGGGTCCCCAGAGCGTGGTATCAGCTTCCGTCTATCTCGACAGAGCGTCATCATCGGGGAGCGGCATCGCGCTGTGGGTGCCCTTGCGGCCGCTGTGGGACGACAGCATCCTGCTTTCTCTCTCCAGACCATCGTCACCCAGGAGCGACGACGGCGCAGCATCGCACTGGGGCGCCCTTGACATCCACCTTGACTCCCAGAGCAGAACGACCCGAAGCAACGACAACGGGCCTGCGTAGAACGAGCCTGAGCCCGAGCCCGACGTTGCCGGCGCTGCATAAGGCGCGAATCGGCTGTAGCTTCAGGACGATGACGCCTCCCACCGGGATGATGACGCCGTTGGAGGAACATTATCGCCAGGGAAGGCGATGGAGCAGTATCGCGTTGCGGGTGTTCGCGAGGCATTGTCCTCCTTCTCGCCCAGCAGGCCATTCTCCACGAGGAGCGGTGTACAGCATCGCTCCGCGCCCACTCGGGCGACATGGGAGTAAACTCAGTGTCTTCATCGCCAGCAGATATAACGATGGAATTGAAAGACCGGACGACGCACAAGGCAAGATGAGGGAGAGTGAGCCAGCATAGTGGCAGCTGGAGGAGTTTGGAGGAGGGGAAGCACGGAAGCACCACCAGCCACTGGAGGTGCTCGCTGTGTCACTGGGTACGGGCAGAGGCAGGATCAAAGTGCCTGAGTGCGCGGTCTGCTTTACGATGTCTTAAGAAGGAATTAAGATAGGAACACACACACACACCCTGCATTGGTGCCCAAGCCGCGATTCAATTTAGCTTGAGTCGCATCCAGGTATCGTGCCTTCGCAAGGATAGTCATAAAGTGCATGAGGCGGGAAGGCGTTGGCTTGTGATTGTCACAAGTTGTGGAATAACGGGACCAAGAAATGGCCATGGGGATGGTGCCTTGGCGGAGCCTTTTAATAGACAAGAGCGAGCTGGAGGGCGCGGACTGTGATTCACAGCATTTTTAGGTCCGTCAAACGATTTCCAGGGGGGGGTTATTATACTCGCGAGGTCCACAACATGAACAACGAGTTTACCGAAGACAAACATGTAGTAGTGTACGGGTGGTTAGCCATACATTAAATACCACAAGATGCCAACGGAGCACACAATCATTCCAGGGGATCAAGCACACAAGATGCTAAGCAACTGTGGACTGGCTGGCCTCGAGTAGGCAGGACCACCAGTTAAAACCCTGTAGGACCTGACCACCAATTGAAGAACTGGTGTACGGGAGGAGTTCACTCCTCCCAGGTAAAAATCCCCAGTGTCCACCAGTACACAAGCTGTCGTATGTCTTCCCTTTGCAGAAGGCATGCACGAACCACAAGTCAACGTGTTCAACTTCCGAGGAAGGTCCACAATCAACAAGATTAGCGTGTTCAACTTCCGAAGAAGGTCCACAGCCAGCCAACATTAAATCAAGTCGTCCGAAACAGAGTAAAGTGGAGCCGGATTTGAGGTGTATAAATTGCGGGCCTGGCTCAGAAACTAGGAGCATTGGTACGGAGTCGAATATTTTGAGAACATCATACGCCAATTTTGCAAGCAGCGGTGTAATTTCTCTTTTCGGAAGGAGTCCACGGAGGAGTTGCAATGCATCGGGGAATTGTTGAGCGAAACCAGGGAGTTCAATGTTCAATTTGCCGAGAAAGATTTGACGAATTTGGTTTTGCGTGTTCGCATTTAAACATCATGTGCTGGGTCTTCCACATAGATATAAGAGAACCTGCAGTCTCCACTGGTGAGGCACGATCTTCTTGCCACGTCCCTTCCAGTGCCGGCATTCAATAGCAAGGCTGTGGCTAGATAAAATCATCTTGGTCAGAGCCTTGCGATGCTCCGGTTGCTTTACCCTCAGATAATGGCGGAAATTCAGCGACTTTTTGACCAACTTCCCAGTGTCCTTGTGCTTTTCAAGCTGTCCAACAAGAAGATCGTACACTCGTGATGAAGATTCTATTTCATTGTCTATCCATGCTTCCATAGATTTCTTGACAGCCTTCATGGCAAGTTCCACAATTGCAACATTGATATCGGGAGATATATCCAGGTCCACGGGAATATAAAGACGCGACAAGACAATTCGGAGGTCATTTATCCACGAAATTCTGCCTTAACGAGCCAAAGAAAGTGATTGTTGTAGTGCATTCCATGCTGGCCTTCTGTGGTCCAGTTCAAGAAGATAACAGAGATTTTTGAGTGCAAGGTAAACTCTGCAGTATTTGACTGGCCATATTCCAGTTTCAGAGAAGAGAATTGCCCGTAGCCTTCGGGAGCCGACCCCGAGCATGCGTCTCAGAAAGCGGAGTTGTACTCGCGACTCAATGGTCAACGGTTTCCCAGGCACCACATCTGGGCCTTGGTAACGACTTGCACCTCGGGTATCACCTGAGACTTGGGGAAGGAGTGAATAAGTTCACTGCCTGAGTTTTTGGGCTCAGAATAATTATCTCCCACTGAGAAGGAATCGGATACACCATTGAAATGGTACATGTCGTATAACAGTACTAGTCTTCCATGAAGAAAAACAACCAACATGCTGACCGTGAGCAAAAATGAATCTATTCTGGGGAGCTGTCACCTGTGCAAAGGCTATGCCCGGCTGTGCAACAGCTTCTGAGCACCCAGCACGCAGGTCTCTTCATTTCCCACCATGTCCTCCAATAGCACCCCGACAGCTAAAGCATCCAGTCCCCTTCAAAAGAGAAGATTCCTTAGATCCAAGTCTTCGCCTCAAAGCTCCAACTGGCTTGCACCTTCAATCTTGACAGCCAGGACAGTTACAGCAGCCGTAGAATGTCTCCCATTTCCCTATGTCAAAGGTGTCTTCGGAACAGTAGTGCTACTTCTGGAGACTGTTGAGGTAAAGATTATGATACTTTTGAGGAATATATGGCTGACTTTCCTACAGAAAGTGCACAAGAATCGGGACGATCTAAAGGAGCTATGCCAAAGTACTATGGAAATTGTGGCCATTCTAGATGACCAGTTGTCGTCCCATGGAAATACGGCTGCTCTCAAGCTAAGGGGATTGTGTGAGGAGCTTGAAAGGTATATCACTCCTTTGCTATGCTCGGTTTGCATTTATGGTTTATTCCTCAGCTTCTTGCAGGAGGTGCTTATTGGGGTTCAGAAGCTGCAGAAAGGATCCAAAGGCTTGCGCGGCCATATCAAGGAAGTCTTCAAAGCAAGCAGTATTAAAGATGAAATTTCCGGATATCAGACCAGGATCCAGGGGTTCTGCTCGAAAATCAAGGTAGGGTTTTCAATTGTAACAAGATTACCTTCTGATAGACATATCAGCTCATGGCAGTGGTTGATACAAGCTTCAAAGTACACGAGATTCATGCAGCTATGATGTCTCAGAGTACAGTTCTCATTTATTCTTGGGATGTGGTTAAATCTTATTTTTTATCTCAGACTTTCCTGTGGTGCAAACAACTCAACAGATTAACAATTGCCCTGCACCATCCAGAATTTCCACGGCAGGCTGGCAATCCTTGAAAAAATGCATGAATTTTTCAGGCAGGACATCAAAAAGCAACACATTTATTTGCTGCATGGACTAGGTGGTGCAGGAAAGACACAAATTGGTCTGAAATTTATCAACAATTCGTCCTAGTAAGTTTACATTCAACACATAAATACTTCTCTAACTCATCATGTCTCTAGCTTTATAGACAAATTTTTCCTTGATGCAAGCACAGTGGAAACTATCAATACAGGTCTAAAAGAGATTGCTACAGTAAAAAATGCTGGCAACTCCGCACAGGATGCATTGAAGTGGCTGGAAGACAATCATGAAGAGTGGCTGCTATTTTTTGACAATGCAGATGATCCAAATATCAACCTGAATACCTTTCTGCCTCACTGTAATCATGGCAACATTATCATCACTTCTCGGAACCCTGGGCTCTGTGTCTATGCTGGGTTACACTCTCCTGTGTCTGATATGGAGGAAACAGATGCTGTGGCATTGTTACTCCAGAGTGCAGCCCAAGAGCCTTCATCAGCAAATGAAAAAGCTGCAGCCGAGATTGTGAAGGTGAGTGGTAGATCATTCATATATCTATGGGACTGGAACCAATGTTTCCCAGGAACTTTGCTACCTTCCTCTTGCCATTGTCCAGGCTGGAGCATTCATATCGCAATCTGGTGCCCTGCACAGTTATTTGAATCTCTATAAGCAGAATCGGACCCAACTGCTGAATGAAAAACCAACTCAGAGCCATGATACCTACTCCTGGACTGTGTATACAACATGGCAAATGAGCTTTGACAAGCTCACTCTGCCAGCTGCTATGTTCTTGCAACTTTGTTCCTTTCTCCATCGAGAGGGAATTTCAGAGGAGATATTTAGAAGAGCTGCAAAATACACCTTTCCATCTTCGGGTCCATCCAAAGAGGAATTAGAAAAGCCACTACAATTCCTCTCACAGTTCTTGGACCCTACTGGTCAGTGGGACTCTCTAGGCTTCTTAAAAGTCACAAATGAGATCAAGGCATATTCCTTGGTGACCTTTGATCCAGAGAAAAAAGTGTTTTCAATTCATCCATTAGTACATGGTTGGAGTCAAACAACAATCCAAGATCAACAATCATATTGTTCAATTATGGGTGATATAGTGGGCATGTCTGCTGGAGAAATCCCCACCTTTCATCGAGAACTCGCCAGTCTGCAATTAATTTCCCATATTGACTCCTTGGTGCAGTTCAATCAGCAGGTGGCACTGAATTTTGGTAGACAATATGGAATGATATATTATTATGTGAGACGGTATGAAGAAGCCCAGGAACTTTGCCTGTCAGTGCTGGAGAAGCAAAAAAAGGCTCTTGGTGATGATCATCCAGACACTCTTCAGACTATGAATAGTGTGGGATCAATATACCACAGTCTAGGTGAGCTCCACAAGGCAAAAGAGCTAAGAATTGTAGTGCTGGAGAAGCGAAAAAAGGCTCTTGGTGATGACAATCCAGATACTCTATTTGCAATGAGTAATCTGGCTATAACATATTGCAGGCTAGGGGAGTTCCACAAGGCAGAAGAGCTGGGAGTTGTAGTGCTGGAGAAGCAAAAGAGGGTTCTGGGTGATAACCATCCAGAACTCTATTTACAATGAGTAATCTGGCAATAACATATTGTGATCTAGGCAAGTTTCACCAGGCAAAAGAGCTGGAAGTCATGGTGCTGGAGTATCAAAAAAGGGTTCTTGGTGATGACCATCCAGATACTGTACTTGTGATGGGTAATCTGGTATCAACATACCACAGTCTAGGCGAGTTCCACAAGGCAGAAGAGCTGGGGGTTGTAGTGTTGGAGAGGCAAAAAAAGGTTCTTGGTGATGATCATCCAGCAACTCTTCAGACTATGAATAGTCTAGTATCAGCATACCACAGTCTAGGCGAGTTTGACAAGGCAAAAGACCTGGGAGTTGCAGTGCTGGAGAAGCAAAAGAGGGTTCTTGGTGATGATCATCCAGGAACTCTACTTGCAATGAGTAATCTGGCAATAACATATTGTGATCTGGGCAAGTTTCGCCAGGCAACAGAGCTGGAAGTCATGGTGCTGGAGAAACGAAAAAGGGTGCTTGGTGATGACCATCCAGATACTGTACTTGCGATGGGTAATCTGGCATCAACATACCACAGTCTAGGCGAGTTCCACAAGGCAGAAGAGCTGAGAGTTGTAGTGTTGGAGAAGCAAAAAAGGGTACTCGGTGATGACCATCCAGGAACTCTACTTACAATGGGTGCTCTGGCATCAGCATACCACAATCTAGGCGAGTTCCACAAGGCAGAAGAGCTAGGAGTTGTAGTGCTGGAGAAGCGAAAAAAGGCTCTTGGTGATGACAATCCAGATACTCTATTACAATGAGTAATCTGGCATCAACATACCACAGTCTAGGCAAGTTCCACAAGGCAGAAGAGCTGGGGGTTGTAGTGTTGGAGAAGCAAAAAAGGGTTCTTGGTGATGACCATCCAGGAACTCTACTTACAATGGGTGCTCTAGCATCAGCATACCACAGTCTAGGCGAGTTCCACAAGGCAGAAGAGCTAGGAGTTGTAGTGCTGGAGAAGCGAAAAAAGGCTCTTGGTGATGACAATCCAGATACTCTATTTACAATGAGTAATCTGGCATCAACATACCACAGTCTAGGCAAGTTCCACAAGGCAGAAGAGCTGGGATTTGTAGTGCTGGAGAAGCGAAAAAGGGTTCTTGGTGATGATCATCCAGATACTTTATTTACAATGAGTAGTCTGGCATCAACATATTGCAAGCTAGGCAAGTTCCACAAGGCAGAAGAGCTGGGAGTTGTAGTGCTGGAGAAGTGCAAAAGGGTTCTTGGTGATGACCATCCAGACACTCTTTGGACTATGGGTGATCTGGCAACAACATATTGCAAGCTAGGCGAGTTCCACAAGGCAGAAGAGCTAGAAGTTGTAGTGCTGGAGAAGCAAAAAAGGGTTCTTGGTGATGATCATCCAGACACTCTTTGGATCATGGGTCATCTGGCATCAACATATCACAAGCTAGGCAGTTCCACAAGGCAGAAGAGCTGGGAGTTGTAGTGCTGGAGAAGTGCAAAAGAGTTCTTGGTGATGATCATCCAGACACTCTTTGGACCATGGGTCATCTGGCATCACATATCACAATCTAGGCGAGTTCCACAAGGCAGAAGAGCTGGGAGTAGTAGTGCTGGAGAAGTGCAAAAGAGTTCTTGGCGATGATCATCCAGACACTCTTTGGACCATGGGTGATCTGGCATCAACATATCACAATCTAGGCGAGTTCCACAAGGCAGAAGAGCTGGGAGTTGTAGTGTTGGAGAAGCAAAAAAGGGTTTTTGGTGATGACCATCCAGACACCTTACAAGATATTCGAAATCTAGCACTTACATACCGCTGTCTGAACAAACTAACAAAGGCAGAGGAGCTGGAGAACTTGCTGGTGACAATGAGTAGCAATGGAGGGTCCTCTCGACGAAACATCAGATGGTTCAGAAGAGAATCTTTGAAGCTCTAGTGAATGTCTTGAACTTCTATACTCTTTCCCCTTGTACTACATATTTATAATGAATCACATATTTTATGTCAGTTAGTGGCTTTGCAAAGTATATGTTTATGCCAAAGCAGAAGTCCAGGGTAAGTACATCCTGAAAAGAGGTGAATCACAAAGGAATGATTTAGTGTACATGAAAACTACACTCCTCAAAAACATAATTGAACCAAAAAAAAAAAACGAAATTTGACCAGCAGTGAGTTAAGGAACTCTAGAGCCATAATAGTGAAGTCTGGAACAATGACCTTCATTGCATTGATGGGGTAGTGGTAACCTGGGTCCATTTGAGTTGCACAACATGAAACTCAACCCGCCAGGGGTTTGATTCCCCCTTTATCCATACATTATAGCCAAAACTGTTTTTTTTTTTCCTTTTTCCTTATCGTGATGGTCGCTCCTTCACATCTTTCGTTATTTGGTGAGCTTTGCCCAGCTCATTCTCGCGTCCATCCATGTCGCCCTCATTTCTCTTCTGCTCTACCGCAGTTTCACCAGCATGCCCTCTCTCTCGACTGTCCAAGCCTCCAATGCCGCCTTCTCCCCCTCTTACACTCCTGTCGCGATTTTCATCGGCAGGACCTCTGGCATCGGACAGGGCATGGCCGAAGCCTTCGCGCAACACACAAAAGGAAACACACACATTGTCCTCGTAGGGCGCAACCGCGTTGCTGCCGAGTCCATCCTTGCGACCTTCCCAAAACCCAGCCCGGGCGCCACCCACGAATTCGTCGAATGCGACATCACACTCATGTCGAACGTCCACCGCGTCGCAACCGAGCTGCACGCACACATCCCGAGAATCAATTTCCTCGTTCTTACGACTGGGGTGATGAGCGGAACAAGACGGTGATAAATGAGCTCCAAACCTGGTATGGAAACCAACAGAAACAGCCCAAACAAAATACTACAACCAAAGAATCAGATGGAACAGACGAATCTAATCCAAACAACCAATAGTATGCAGCAAGTGCGGTGTAACGTTCGTTCCAGAGGTACCAGACGAGTGTCAGTCCCTGATTCAGAGCCTTGTAAAGGTTGATCGGGAGAGAGTTTAGTTCAAGAAGTCGTTGTAAGACGAAGCAAGTGTTTGATATGTACGAAACTTAAAGATCCAAAGGATATCTGTTTCGGACACCAAGACACGAGTCGGTTACAACTGATGAGAATGATGGAAACTAAGGAAACCAAAGGTTTCTAAAGCTTCCAACGCAAACAACACAAAGAGATTTATCGGAATGAAGGGAACCGTGAGGTTCACCAATATTCCGAAGCGAAACCAAAAGTTCCGCAAGGTTTTAACAAAGATGGTGGTGGTTCCAGACAGCAAGACAACAAGAGAGACGATTCCCAGACGATGCCCAACGTTTCCAAACATTTCCCAACCGATTCCCAACGATTCAAGGTCCAAGACCAGTGATTCTATACGATTCCAACGATTCAAGACCCAAGGCCAGCGATTCTATACGATTCGATACAATTCAAGACCCAAGGCCAGCGATTCTATAGCTTCCAACCATTCAATACGATTCAAGAGCCACGCTCAGACGATTTTACACAGTCAAAAACACTGGTGATATTCCAACCCCTACAAACTGATGTTGGTAGGTGTCCGAAGATCGACTAAAAGTTTCCCTTGGTGTAAGCTAGGCTCACTAGTTGGGGGAAACTCCGTCCTCGATCCTAGAAACACCTCTATCTACTTATACAATAACAGATATGACTATGACAATGAAAGAATTAAGTAAATGGTCCGTTTAGCCGCCCCAAAGTCCGTGTATCCGTCTTGGCGACTAGAATCCGTTGATTCTCATTGGTCGGGGCACTGAGCACGCCATTCTGGGTATATTCCGACCGTTCCTTTGTAAGATTCTGCACATGGTGACTTTGATGGCAGCTTAGACATCAACTGCCATGTAGCCTTTTTGCAATCTCTGAAGGTATCCCTCGAAGATCTTCACGAGAACTGTAATCTCCAGCCATGTAGGCTTCGAATGATACCCCACTTTGAGTTATGGCTCAGGATGGGTTCTTGAGAACGCTCCTACACTCAATGGGGAAAATCCTGGGAACTCCGAGATTGACAATCATGGGTTCCCTTCGCTTACTATCCCACTCTGATGCACATTACCGAGTAACCGACGTTTGGGTACAATCAAAACACCGCCTCCAGTGTTCTCATGTCACTTGGATCGACGCGAATGCGTCGAGAACCAAGATCGAGAATAGAATAATCGCTCAAATCTCCAATTCCCATCATTCCCATGGTTCTCCTCGAATGGGAACTACCAGAATGACCGGATCTACCATAATTTGGTAGAATACCCATATGTTTAGGTTGGGCTACACAATCTCCTACATGTTTCGGAGCAAGTACTTGTCAGAGACACCTCTGGCTTCCACCAGAGCATCATCCCATTGCTCCTGTGATGCTGGCCACAGGTGAGCTACTTTGGGTTCTCAGTACTGCCTATAATGGATAATATAATAGGAATGAACTATACAATGAAAACCGAAAAATATTGTGTTTTCTACTGTGTGTTTATTCACTGCTTATCAACGGCGGAGGGCATCGATCGCAAGCTCGCGGTGCACTATTATGGGCGGTGGCACTTCATCAAGGATTTGTTGCCTGCGGTAGAGGCCGCGAAGGAGGCGGGCGAGGACGGGAAGGTGATGGTCGTGCTTGCGGCGGGGTATGGCGGGAAAATCGACCTCAAGGACCTAGGGCTCAAGAAGAGCTTCAGTGTCGGGAACACGACTGCCGCAGCGCTGACGTACAACGATATCATGATCAATGTGCGTGCCGACTTCAATTCATCTATTTTTTGTTTGCATTCGCGGCTGACTGGCGCGCTGGCAGGACCTCGCAGCGCAGCACCCCGCCCTCACCTTCATCCACGCCCACCCCAGCGTCGTCACCTCCAACCTCCTCAGGTCGTCCAACACCGCTCTCATGCACGCAGCGCACACATTCTTCTCGCCGCTCCTCTCGCCGTTCATATACTCCGTGCAGAGCGCGGGCAAGTGCCAGCTGTATGCGCTCCTCAACGCAGGTCCCGGCGCGAATAGGTTGGTCGTACTGGCACGTGCGATACACATCTATGAGATGGAGAAGAGTAAAGACAAAGAATGTGATTCGCTTTATGACTCCCGAGGAGATTTGCGACTGGCAAAGCATGAGGACAATTACTATAATCACGAGTGACGTACTCATCGCGAATTCAACGGGCACTAGAGCGTTTTTCAATACAATGATCCACTAGACGTCCAGTGTTGCACGTGGCCCTTAAATGGCCCTCTACAACATCACTGAATTTCGGCCCAACATGTAAAGGCCAACGGATTCTAAACAAGAGAACGAAGTATTATGCGTGTCGGGATACTGCAAAAGGGATTCTGCGAAAGCAGAGACGACAGATTCGTCGAGTTCCCCAGAATAGTCGGCCAGCATCAACTCTGAAGTTGCGGGAGACAAGCTGATGAAAAGATTACCCTGGGCGATCCGGGCAAAGTGTATGCCTCATCAGGTCGATGGTATACTCGGGTCCGTGTACTACTAATTGACAACGTCAGTGTGGTACAGTGTTGCAGGCTCATCTTTCCGGAGGGTAGCTGGTTGAAAGGCTCACGGAAGTGAATGGACAGTACTAATCAAATAAATGAATGGAATGAAAAATATTACGCACAGTTGTGCTTACCTTCCATTAGCATTGGCACGGCTCGCAGGTCTACTCGAGACTCGACGGGCCTGAGTCGCGAAGCGCTGAACCCAAGTATTAGGCGACGATAATCTTGGGCAGATTGAATGTGGAGACATACTTCAAGTCAGATACTCAGTAAATAGCTACGTCCAGTCTCGCAATGGACTCGTAACCAGTCTGCCTACGCCGTTCTAACACGTAGTCAAGAAGCCCGCTTTGTTAGAACGGCATAGGCAGACTGGTTACGAGTCTAGTCTCGCAAAGGAATGCCACAACTTACCTCTGGTCTTCTGACGCCGGAGCAAATCAGAAAATAGTCACAGGAGGATAGGATAGGCCCGAGAATATTTGACGGTAGTCTCGGTCTCACGAGCTCACCTCGACATTCGCGGCGCCGGCCCGCAAGACACATGTAACTGAGAGCAGTTTTAAGCACGAGTCACGATACCGTGGCAGTACAGCCAAATGAAATAGGAAGCTTCGGCGTATGGGTTGAGTGGAACATCCGACTTGGGGAGCGAGGTCAGTAAAGCTGCAAGCGAGTCAGTAAAGGGTGCGGGCGATAGTCACTTGGTTATAATTATAGACCCAAGCGTACCTGTTTACACCCGTGGCGCCAGTTTGAATCCAAGACGGCCGCTGACTTGACAATCCAAGTCAGTAAATCCGAGAGCCACAAATAATAGAGAGCTTGCGCAAATGCCGCACGAGCCGCATGCGGCTTTTAGGCATTGCGTGAAGCCGCATGTGGAAATCAAATTTGAGGTTACTGAGAAACCAAGTCAATGGAAGGGTAGTTGGATCCAAGTACAAGTACAGGTGGGTGAAGAAATCTCATTTGTGCCTCAAATGCTGTGTGCAAGACACGAAAAGTGTGGGAAGTCTGAGTGGAGCTGGAGTGATGGCCGGAAAAATGACCCCTGGGTTGCGCATCGACCAGATACCCATTTGGATGAATGCAATACAGCGTCACAGAGACCGGAGGGAACACTGAACCCACAAAAAAAAATAGAGGGAACACGGCAGAAACCTTGTAATTTTGCGCAATGCCCAAAAGCGCATGTGGCTCGTGCGGCTTTTGCGCAAGCTCTCTAATAAACTGAGTGACCTCGTTGCGGCATGAAGATGGAGTCTTGGAGGGAGTCAAACTGAGGTTAGGAGCGATACTAGACGAATGAAACAGTTTGCTAATAAGACAATCACTCGAGGTAATTTTGAAAGCAACAACGATACCGACCTTCATTTCAAGCAGAGAAGTGGTACTTGCTGGATCCTGGACAGGTTAGTACCATGAAAAGACTAAGTCAAGTCAAGGAAACCCGTATATCAAGTCCTGGAACCGAAGTTCAGTCAGCATTCGGTGTCAATGAGGACGAAGATATACACAGAAATGAACAAGAACAAGTCAGCATTTGTGACCATAAACGAACTAAGCAAAGCTCACTGACCTCGAGTCGTCGCGCTGAATGAAGTTCAAGCAAAATATCAAACGAATCGCATCCAAGCCCTGTAAGGAGTCAAATTGAGGTCAATAGGGATAATAGATGCAAAAGAATTCAAGACATGCGAATAGATAGTTTGTCGAGTAAGTATAACCCTGGTAGACCTATACTCGTGAAATATAGGCAAGCCAGGACTAAAACAAGACCCTGACCACGAATTCGGAACGAAGGGTTAACTGAAGTGGTGGTAGTGAAATAAACTCGTATTTCAAATCCTAGAAACAAATGAAGGTCAGTGGGGATTCAGGGAATGAATGAAGACAAAGAGCACCGGAAAAGGACCCATAAGTACATCGGGATAATGATAAGCAGAGGGCTAGATAAACTGTAGGGGTTGGGATGATTATTGGGTACGAGAGCACAGGAATTTGACGCAAAGTCAGGCACGAACTTGAAGGCAATTGCACCTCAAGCCACAACACTGGCAGCCGGGCTAACAACGAACTGAAAGAGCACAGAAGAGGCTGAAACGTCAGAAATGTGAGTAAATGAAGTCAAAGAAGAAGAAAACGAGCACACGCCGGCGAAGGTCAAGGTCGTCGTTCTAGAGAAGGAAATGGGGAATGGAGGGTCAAATAGGGCACGGGATGGAAATATGTAGTGAAGCCGGCGATGCCGAGGGAAGGATCTCTGAGATGGTGAGAGGAAGAAAGTGGGCGAAATTTTGTGCTTGATCTTGCGGAGTACATCCCCATCGTTAGCGCTGCTTGGTACTGCTTGAGACCCTCAGGATCCTGAACAAAGTCTGGATCGATGCAACCTTAGTTCCGGCTGGACGTCCAGCGATTTGCCAAATTTTCTAAGTATTCCGCATTGCGGCGTGTTTCAGAGGCTATAGAGATGGCGCGACAGGTGGACCCTGGCTCGCCACCGCTGTTGAATGGCTTAGACTGGAATAATCACAGAGGCAGCTTTTTTTCATATACTGCGATACGTCACGAACTGATGACGGAGTGCTAGATGATTCCGAACTTTTACACAGTGAGTATGTACATGCACTCGTTGTAAAAGTGTTCATAGGTTGGTCATACCGGCGCGTGCGATACACATCGCGAGATGGCCAGAAGGGTAAGGACAAAGAATGTCGAGATGAGGATTCGCTTTATGACTCCGAGGAGATTTGCGACTGGCAAAGCATGAGGACAATTACTATAATCACGAGTGACGTACTCACCGCGAATTCAAGGGGCACTAGAGCGTTTTTCAACACAATGATCCACTAGACGTCCAGTGTTGCACGCGGCCCTTAAATGGCCCTCTACAACATCACTGAATTTCGGTCCCGCATGTAGAGGCGAACGATTCTAAACAAGAGAACGAAGTATTATGCGTGCCGGGATACTGCAAAAGGGATTCTGCGAAAGCAGAGACGACAGATTCGTCGAGTTCCCCAGAAACTCGGCCAGCATCAACTTCTGAAGTTGCGGGAGACGGAGGGGTGGTGACCACGAATTGTTGAGAATGGGTGAACGCTTGGAAAATGAGATTTGCATCCGTTGCGTCGGCTGAACAATAATCCAGGCCCAGTGTTTTGAGTGTGGGCAGAAGTCGTAAGAACTGGATGATCTCCTGGGCAGTCGCATACACAGTGGCCAGCTTGAGATGCTGCAGATTAAATTGTGATCGTGCATGCAACTGGATGAGACTCCGCATCGAGACTGTGAATGTCAGGTCGAGGGTCTCAAGAGCTGGGAATGACAGAGAGTCAAATATCCCTGGCAATGAGACACCTTCGCTGGTCGCACCCAACTCGAGTAAACGCAGTCCACGGAGTGTACACGGAGACAGTGGTTGGTTATCCACAGCAGATGGTGCAACATAAGGCAACTGGAACGTCTCTAGGTTGAGGCACATCCTCAACAATTGATGGACCTCAGCGATTCCCATGCACATCTGACTCGTGAAGGAGGTCAGTTGATGCCATGGAAATCCAGAGATAAGGATGGCCGGCACGTAGGAAGCGGTCAACTTGAGCACATGTAGGGACGGCGCGTGCTGAAATAAACCCAGGAGTGCAGGGAGATCCGTCGGTTCCGCATCGACTTCCGACGTAATGTCAATACTCAGCGACATGAGACAGGAAGTGAGATTTGGGGAGGAAATAATTGTGGGACGAGGTCGGAGGACGAAATATCAAGATGGATATCTTGCAATCTCTCGTGAAAATCCCAGAGAAAGCGCAAGAACGGCGCATTCAAATCGAGCGCTGTAGGGAGCATAGGACGGCGATTGGCGACTGTTATTGTGAGAGGGAGAGTGCGAGATCGCTCAAGCAATGTTCGGATGAACGGCATTGTGGGATCCGCGACGATAGAGCTCGTGATGAGAGATACAAAGTCCCAAAGCGCTGGGGTGCCAAGTGAATCGTACGCCAGTACGATGATACATGAGTCAGCACCATCGGGGCCTCTCGCGGGTTAAGAATTGAGCGCGGATAGCTTTCGTCGGATTCGAAACTGTTGTTCCGACAGAGGATGAATAACTCCCCGAGTAACTCGGGTGGCATGCGCTGTATGGGGGAGAGAACCTTCTTCGACCCAGTAAACAAATTTGCTTTTTTAGTCACACAATGGCACATACTTTCAAATTTCTTTTGTCTCTACCGAAGTTCCATCGAGCGAGCTCTGAATTTCCAGTGTCCGCAAATCGGTCGGGGGGTTGATGTGGAGGAGTCCCTCAAACTCTGGATCCATGACAGGCTCGAACTGCTGGGAGAAATTAGCACTGTATGGCCAAGAATGAATGACTTACAATGTTAGCTGAAATGGAAGAAACGCAAAAGAAACGCTCCAAGAGCTGTGATGGCATCGACAAAGTCTGATTGATTCCATCACGGTCTTCGGACCGGTCGTTTGGTATTCACTTCTACGATTTGGAGGGCTACTTATTCCGAATCATCCTCTTTGACCTGGGCCGACGAGCTTTCATACATAATGACCCACAGAGTCAGACCTTTCAAGAATTGTTCGCTATTCAAACTGGCAGCATACTTACGACAATTTCCATAGCTTTATAACCTGAATCTAACGGCCACGAGTCGCCAGCACAATAACTTTCGCGTCTTCGAAACAGAGGTGGAATAGGGTGGGATTCAACGACTAGATTCCCCGCCATCTTTACTTGTAAGAGGAAACGTAAATACACCCTCTCGCGCGGAATTCGCCGTTCGGTCCCCCATACACACCGCTGCAGCTCGCGAGTGAGCGGTATCTTGCTGTCCTCCGGGACCAAATAGCGACTCCGCCTTCGCTAGCTCATATGCGATAGCTCGCGCCCACCGCGTCCACCCCCGTCGAGACCCGCTACTGTTACAGCGCGCCAAAGTACGCGTCGCCAATGTCAATTGACTAAGTCACTACGACCCATTCGTCGCAACTCGGGGTCCGAGCCATGCACTCTAGATAGAAATATTTTTCGGCCCTCTAGAGGACCCCCCTCCTACCCCCTGTCGGATTTTCGAATCCCGATTCCCCGTTGCCGATTCTTTCAAATTAAATGTCGGCGGTACCGGCCAAAAACACCAGGGGGTGTAAGAGTGAGACAACAAAGTGCGCGAGAGTTCTAGATAATATATAACTCAGTCTTCGCGCACAGAGAATAGCGGAAGTCTAGTATTCACCTAGATAATATATAACTAGGTACGAGTTAGTAACGAGTAAAGAAGTAAGTATGAGAGTCGGCTCACCTCAGTCTTCGCGCACAGAGAATAGCGGAAGTCTGAGGGAGACGACTCGAGTACAAATGAATATATACTGGAGACGAGTTCCTGAGTATAACTAAATGGATAAGTAGAGTACCTTACTATAACTAAAAGGAAAAGATAAAATCTATAAGACAATTCCGTCGACCCTACAAACCGTGTTCGCCGTTTACCCTGCAGGTACTTGCACCGCCGTGTGGCTTACACAAGGTACCCGTTGAACCTGGTTGCCATATTCCAACACTCCCCCTCAAGCCGAGCGAAGCCCGAGGGCGGAAGCGAAGTGCTTGACCTTGGCAGATGGCAACGCCTTCGTGAGAGTGTCGGCGACCATGTCGTCAGTAGGACAATAAACAAGGCGTAGAGAGCCCTGCTCGATAACCCAGCGAATAAAATGGAATCGAACGTCAATGTGTTTGGTGCGTGCATGGTATTGGTGGTCTTTCGCAAGAGCGATGGCGGATTGATTGTCGCCAAACAGGGTAGTGGGAGAGTCGAGGGGAGTGAAGAGTTGCGCAAGCATGGAGCGAAGCCAGAGTGCTTCTTTGGCAGCCTCCGTGGACGCGACATATTCACTCTCAGTGGTGGAGAGTGAAACGATGCTCTGCTGTTTAGAACTCCACGAAACGGCGCCACCATTTATCATGAAAGCGTACCCGGTTAACGCCTTGCGATCCTCGGCCATACTCCCATCCGCATCCGCGTACCCCGCCAACTCGGAACCAATGTCGCCATAAGTCAGCCACAAGTCCCGCGTACCATTTAGATACCGAAAAATGCGCTTGACAGCGTCCCAATGTGGCATGCCAGGGTTCTTCGTGAAGCGCGACACAGACTGCACGGCATAAGCTATATCCGGGCGAGTTGCGATGGCACAGTACATCAATGATCCCACAGACGCGTCGTAGGGCACATCGCGCATGAGCGCGATTTCACGCGTCGTTTGAGGGGACTGAGTCGAGGAGAGGTGGGTGGAGGTTTCCATGGGAATGGAAAGGGGTTTTAGCGTGTCCAGACCATAACGGCGTAGAATTGAATCAATGTAGGAGCGCTGCGACAAATGAATGGTGCGCGCCTCGCGATCCCGTTTGATCTCGATGCCCAGGAGCCAATGTAACTCACCGAGGTCCACAACCTCGACGTGTTTCCCGACACCCGCTTTGAATTTCACCACAGACTCTAATTTTTCCGCCGCTATGGTGCAATCATCCACATGCACCACAACCACGCAAATCACCCGGCCATTTTTGCGCTCGAAAAATACGGCCTGGTCGGACTCGCAACGCTGGAAACCCATGGACTTGACGAGAATGTCCACAAGCTTTTGGTACCAACGGCGTCCACTCTGTTTCAAGCCGTACAGAGTTTTGAGCAGATGGCAGACTTTGCCGGATGAGCTGGGAGCAGGAAATCCAGGGGGTTGGCGCATATAGATTTGCTCATCAGCTGTGAGCTCACCATTGAGGTACGCGCCCTTGATATCCACCTGATGAATTTCCCAGTCGAGCTCCGCGGCTTTCGCTAGAACAGTGCGAATTGACGCGAGTTTTGCAACGGGCGCATAGACATCGAAATAATCAACACCAGGGACTTGGGAAAAACCCTGTGCGACGAGTCGAGCCTTGTACCGAACGACGTTGCCGGCTGCATCCTTCTTGGCTTTGAAAACCCATTTCGACCCGACGATGTTGGCATCAGCCGGCGGATCAACGAGTTCCCATGTGCCCTGGGCGTCTAAAAGTGCAATTTCCTCCTTTATAGCCGCCTCCCACAACGGCCAGTCAGGACGTCGACGCGCTTCAGCAAGAGAACGCGGCTCCAAAGCCTCAGCATCGCTCATCTCGGCCGCCATCGCGTACTCATCTGCCCAATCCACGGCCATCATCTGATCGGCCTGTCCCTCCCCCTCAAACTCGGCGGGCTCAGCAATTTGCTCGGGGACACGGATACCGGTGGGCACAACGGGGTCAGAGGCGCGATTCGACGTGCTTCCAGCACCGCTCAAGAGGTCCTTCACGAGTGCACTCGGTTTACGCACACGCTTCGGGCGGACTTCGGGTTCTGCGGGTACGACAAGAACAGGTGGTTCTGCCGCTCGAACGGGCGCTGGCGCCGGTGCCGGCGCGACTGGGGCTGGAGCAGGGATGACAGGAGGTGGAGGAGGTGCTTCCACGACGGGAGGTGGAGGAGGTACGTTACTACCCACAACAAAATCCCATTCATCACCTTCCAAAGGCTGACGCGAAGCCTGTGTTTTATCAACCCAGACGTTGCGCTCCACGCGAACGGTACCGTTATCAGGGTAGTATACCCTCGTGCCGTTCTCGCTGCGGTCGTCGAATCCCAGCCAGCGCGCCTCGCGCACACGGCCGCCAAGTTTGCTGCCACCTTTCACCCGCACCCATACCGTCTCTCCCCACTCGCGCACACCCCGCAGGTCCGGTTTCTGCCCATACACGGCTTCGTAGGGCGTCATACCGTCCACCGCCTTCGTGGTCGTCCGGTTTAAAAGCCAAACGACGTGCCGCGCAGCTTCCGGCCATAATTTGCGCGGAAGATGGCTCGCATGCAGCAACGCGCGAACACGCTCGACAATTGTGCGGTTGCGGCATTCTGCAACGCCGTTATGCTCTGGGGTGTCGTGCACCGTGAGCTTCTGGACAGTGCCGCGCGACTTGAGGTGCACGATGAATGCCTTCCCCATATATTCGCCGCCGCGGTCCGAATGCAAGACTTTAATGTGCGCCTTTTTCTGCGTCTCAGCCCACGCCTCATAGTCTTTATAGGCGTCGAAGGTCTCGTCTTTGGATTTGAGGAAATAAATCGCGGTGAGTCGAGTTTTGTCGTCGGTAAAAGTCACATAATAACGCTTTCCACCTTGTGAGACGTTCGGTGCGGGTCCCCACACATCCGAATGTATCTCGTCTCCAAACTCGCTCGCACGCTCTCCCCCTCGAGCCTTCCGAACGGGCTTGCGCGTCGCCTTAGCGTACACACATGACTCGCAAAATATCGGCTTGCCAGACGACATGTCTAGCCGCACCCCCGTTACAAAGCCCTTCTCCACGAGCTTACGGGCGATGCTGGGCGCAATATGCCCCATACGACGATGCAGCCCCATCACGGTAAGCTTCTCATCGGCGGCGTTTGCGGATTCATGTTCACGCACAACGCGATACAGGCCTCTGCCATTCTTTGGCACCTCGCCGATCTTCTCACCATCGGGCCCATGCATCATGCAAGTCCCGTTTGAGAACGTCGTCGTATATCCGGCGTCATCCAGACGTCCGATGGAGATCAGGGTGTATCCCACCTCTGGTGAGTACAGCACCTCGGTGAGTTGGAGTTTTGAAGTGTCGACACCGTTAGGTACGTCAACCACCAAATCACCCATTCCAACCGCACTGAAACCTGATTTATTTGCAGCGCTGAAGGAACGCGGGGTTATTTTGACGAAGTTGGTCATTTCGTCACGGAAAGGGGTAATGTGGCGAGTTGTTCCCGAATCGTACAACTCCGAACGTGGTGAGTCATTTTGCACCTCGCCCGTTATGACCGCAGCCGCCTGCTCATGCGTCACAGCATCCAGCGCATCATGGACATAGTCCCATGATTCCACGCCATCCGAGTCCGGGTCAACATCGACAAACGAGCCGCGCTCGCTTTCGACCCCAGATAACTCCTCGGAGCTGCCGCAATCCGGCTCAAAGTCACCCGCATCTTCCCCCACCTCGGAGAACCAGTCCGAGTCGCTGGAATCTCCCTCGTCGGCATCGCTGTCGCTATCCGACGAATTTGTAACTGCCCGCAACTCGGGCAAGCTATTGTCATCGGAATCAGAGACTGCCTGCAACCGCGGCATCTCTTCATCAGTCGCGTACGGCTCGCTGTCAACGTCGACAGCCCAGGCGCCCTCGCTGTCAGAGTCCCAGTCGTCAACAGCAGCCGCAGTTCCGCTCGTCTTTTGGGTGGATGCGGAATCCTTGCCATCCTTCGGCTTCTTGGGCTTTCTGCAGTCACGCGAGAAGTGGCCCTTGATGCCGCAATTCCAGCAGGTGGCCGTCGTCTTCTTTTTCCTCCTATCCTCCACCACTAACGCCTCGTCCCCATCATCCTTTCCTTTCCCACTACGCTTCCTCTCAGCCGCCTTGCGATCATATTCCTCGGAGATCGCGAGGATGAACGGACCGCAAGCAATGGTAACCAAGGGGTTCATCAGCTTCAAAGAGGTAAGCTGCGCGGAAGCAAAGTCGGCAAGATATTTGGGAAGGGAAGTGATAATGGTCGAGCGAAAGTCGTCCTCGCTAATGGTGACACCCAGAGTAGTCAGGGTTTCGCGACGAACAGTGAGATTCTCCAGGAACTCGCGAACATTCCCACCAGCGGGACATTTGGACTGCAGAAACTCGGCACGAAGATTGGTCTGCGCATACGCGCCTTTCGTGGTAAACGTCTCTTCAATGTGTTTCCACATCACACTGACAGTCGACATTTTGCTGATAATAATAGCAACCGAGTCGGGAACTTTCTGCAAGAGCAAGGCCTTCGAGTTACGCTCGGCCTTGTCCCACGCCACCAGCTCGTCCGTCTGCGATTGAGTGATCGGCGCCAGAGGACGGAGTTCGGTTCCATCAAAATGGCCAGAGTATCCCTTCGCATCAACGGCAGTCAAGAAACGGAGGGAAAAGATGGTAAAGTTGTCGCCGTTGGGATGGAGCGAAGGTACGTTCGATGGGAGGACATCGTTTAGGACAGTAGAAGACATGTTGGCAGCAAGAAATGAACACGCAGTTAAAGGCGGGCCCAATAACCTGTAAGAGTGAGACAACAAAGTGCGCGAGAGTTCTAGATAATATATAACTCAGTCTTCGCGCACAGAGAATAGCGGAAGTCTAGTATTCACCTAGATAATATATAACTAGGTACGAGTTAGTAACGAGTAAAGAAGTAAGTATGAGAGTCGGCTCACCTCAGTCTTCGCGCACAGAGAATAGCGGAAGTCTGAGGGAGACGACTCGAGTACAAATGAATATATACTGGAGACGAGTTCCTGAGTATAACTAAATGGATAAGTAGAGTACCTTACTATAACTAAAAGGAAAAGATAAAATCTATAAGACAATTCCGTCGACCCTACAAACCGTGTTCGCCGTTTACCCTGCAGGTACTTGCACCGCCGTGTGGCTTACACAAGGTACCCGTTGAACCTGGTTGCCATATTCCAACAGGGGGATTCGCGGAAAAGAAGACACGGCCCAAAATTCCAGATTTTCCACGCAGTCCCGCGACATAAAGCAGCCTTTCTGTGGCGTGAGGGAGGATACGAGGAAGCAGAGGCCCAGTGTGGCGGTGCCTTACACAGCCACACTGATCCTTTAGCCTTTCGCTTTCACGCTCGACGCCGCCTCGCACGACTTGGACACTAGTTTCGAGTGGGTCTGCGCGATTGATATTGCGTATTTCGACCTCTTTGGGTCCGGTCTGGTGCTCCAATGGTTCAATAATCTGGCCACTGGCGGTGCGCAGCCTTGCGCTCTTTAGGGATCCCCACCGTAACCGTACAGAACCGTATACGGTTACGGTTATACGGGTGCCCGTAACCGTACCGTATGGTCCTCTGGCTGGCCTCATACGGTTACGGTTTGCCACCGTACGTATACCGTATGAGCCCGTATTTATACGGTCCGTATACGGCGTATTACGACCGTAAATTGGAGAGCCCTCCACCAAGGTATTGACAACGATGGGGGAATGGATGAGCCTCTAATAAATTAGTAATAAATTTGAGACACCCGGTATACAGTTCCGAACGGACTCTGGGGTGGCGGTATAACTCTTATCGGTTGGCGCGTCCTATTATTTTGAACAGGAAACTATCCAAATTGTGATGTGGCTGAACTATTACTCTTGTTTGAAGTTCAAAAACATCTCCAGGCACTGTAAAAGACACAAAAACATGTTTTTGGGGTTGCAGCATCCTCTTAATTTTTAATTTATTTATTGCGCACATATACGACCGTATACGGTCGTATTGACCATAAAATCCACCGTACCGTACCGTAAGAGCCTCCGGGGCCATCTTTACGGTTACGGTTACGGCCGGTTGGCACCCGTAAATCGGCGTAATGTATACGGTCGTAACCGTATACGGTACGGTGGGGATCCCTAGCGCTCTTTACTCAGGAGTCAGCCTTACTACTGTCTCCACATCCGTTCCAGGCCTGGAACTTGGGGACGTGTCTCTCCATGGGATAGCCCGCTCTCGCTTCTTTGTCTTGCTTCTGGGAAGAACGACCTTCGCGACGTCTGGCTCGTGTGGCTGTCGTGTGGTGTGATCTAGTGCGGCTTTTGCTGTCTTTCTTTTTCTTGCATCTCATAACTCGCAGCTACGAGAGCTACGAGGGCTAGACCCATCAGATTCCATTATTTTAAGTGTGTCTCCGTGCGTTCTCTCTCCATTGTAATCTCGACGCGGCACATTGACGATTCTTCAAAAAAATTTGTCATCCAAAGCCACCGCTTTCACGTCCTCCGGAATGTCGCGTCCTCTATGCTATACGCGCTCCAAAGTGCTTTTGTCGGTGCAGACGTCATCCTCACCCTCCGCGCCTTCGTCCTCCGCCTAGTCCATTTCGCCCGCCTCCCACCCCGCGCTCACCTAACCACCGCTCGCATCCCTCTCGCGCACACCTTTCCCTCCGCATCCTCTGGCCGCTACCTCCCCGCTGTGCAGTCGCCGATTGCGCCGTGGGTGAGCCGTGCGGACTTGGAGCAGATCAAAACAGATCCCAGCGCTCTTCTGGCGTGCGGGCGCCAACAATGACACGGAGAAGGAAGCGGCTGGGCGGGTCTCCACTGCGCTTCTATTTGTCGCGTTCCTTGGCTTGGTTGCAAGGGTGCAGGGAGCGGGGAGGCGCAACTCTCTATTGCTATCCATTTCATCTTCGCTGGTGAGCGCATGCTCTGAGTGAGAGCAACACGCCCATGAAGTAGCGCGGGCACTCGCTCGCCGCCTCCTCCTCGTGCCCTCCTCGCCTCGAATCGCTCCCCTCCCGTCCTCGGCTCCCTCGATTGCCTCACGCCGTCCTTGCGAGTATTCGAGTATTTGTGACGACACCAACGCCTTCCTCTTACGCCGCGCGTTGCTTGCGGACAGGATGCGGAGCGCACCGACTCCCTCACGCTCTCCTCGCCAACCGGCACGAGAGAGGTGCAGACCCCACACACTGGAGCTTGGCTTCTCGCTGCGCGCATCTTGACGAAGCTTGTGCCGGAGAGGGCACGCAGATGCGGGATGCAGCGCGGGTCATCGATGTCCAACATGGGGGTGGGGTGGACAACGCGCACCCCGATTCCCGTGCACTGAGGATGGGATGGAGACGGAGCCGCCTCGCGCGTACGCATGCGCACCGGGGATGGAGGTGGAGGCGCGCGAGAGTCTATACGAGAAGAATGGGATGGGACTGGTCAAATTTAAGCGAGTCCCATTCTTGATGGCAATGTGATCACTCGCACCAGTTCATCATTCTCGGCATCACACATCCGATTCTCAGTTTTCGGCGTATACAGGTGTATTTCAACACGTCTTTCAACCATATCTACTGCTGGGGGGAACACCGTTCCCCCCAGACCCCCCTCCTTTAGCCTGACGGCATGTCTGAGTAATTTATCACATGTTATTTCTTATTTTTCGCCACTTATTCGCATTTTCTCCCTGTAAAAAAATAATCTAGCGCGGGGGAGACCCCCGCGGACCCCCCTGGGCGCTCGCCGCTAGGCCCACTGCGTGGAGCATCCGCTCGCCGCGGGGCCCACTGCGTGGTGCCGGCAGGCGGGGCTTAAAGTTAATGATGCCCGAGTCCCATTCTCGGGGACCAGTCCCATCATCTACGGGTCTAAGCGAGCTAAGCGAGGTTAGCCGACGAATGGACGAGTCCCATTCCCATTCTTCTCGTCGATACTCGGCGCGCGAGATGCGCCGGTGCAGTGGGGGTATATCCTTGTGCTGATTGGGACGGGGGCGGGGTAGTGCGGATGCGCACCTGGGGATGCAAGTGATGGATCCGGAGGGGATGCAGGTGGAAGTGGAGAGGGAAACGAAGCTGGACAGTCTCGATGGAGAAGTGGGAGATACGGGGGTGCGTATACATTCTCCTCTCGCCGTCGTCGAGCGCGGGGCTACGTGTACGCAAATGTGCGGGACGCGGGGGTGGGTATCCCGTCTGCGTGTGCAGAAGACATGGATACAGACTGGATGCCCTTCGCACGGCCCGTACGCTACGCTACCGATCTACTGCCTCTTTCGCTTTTCGCTTCTCATATATATTTTTGTGCTCGCAGCTCAATATTAATCTCTCTTTTTCTTTTCTAAATTGACCATAGACGCACGCGCGCGCGCCCAGAACGTATAGTAATGAGATACACAGCCACTGATGGCGGTGATGGCGGGGCCATGCGAGTCCGACTTCTCATTTTCTTCTATCTGATCTTCTCTTCCCCTTGTCCGCTTCCTGCTAAATTTCCTTGGTATTCCTCTGCAACTGACTCAGACTTCCTTTTCGTTCTACCCAGGCGCTTGGCGGCGTGGCGCCGTTGGACCTGTAAAGGCTGTAATTCTCCGGCTACCCTTCAACGTAATAGATTGGCATGGTCACGCAGATAAAGAGGAAGAAGAACAGATGAACAGCGCCCGCCAAGGGATCTGACCGTCGACAGGCTGTCCATGTCTGCTACGACAGGCTGTCCACGTCTGCTATGCAACGAGGCAGAGCTAATTACACCAGTAAGTGATAGAGCAGTTTTTTCGAACCTGTGTGCTGTTCAAATTTCCCTCGCGGGGCGGTCATTGAAAGTGG
This sequence comes from Mycena leptocephala, assembly GCA_029378395.1. NCBI lineage: Eukaryota > Fungi > Basidiomycota > Agaricomycetes > Agaricales > Mycenaceae > Mycena > Mycena leptocephala. The sequence goes on from JARJLF010000812.1 coordinate 117,349, forward strand.
GGATAAACCCATTGATGATATCGAATTCCAAATGAACTTGAGCTGTCCATTAATATTTGGTTAAAAGTACGCTCAAATAAGCGCGCAATGCTGTAAAAAAATAAACACGGAACTCGGCAGCAGAAGAGCACCGCAATACAGCTTCCTACGTGTCTCTCACTCTCCTCTGCTCTTCCATGCCACTCTTTACATCAGGCTCTGGCTTCCAAATTACTGGCGGGACTTTCATCGACAATGCAGGGGACATAAATATCCATACCACGCAGATTGTGCAAGGGCCAACGACTGGTGCACTAGAATTTTGGGCGGAAGGCCCGAGTCATGGGTTGCTGGGAGAAGAGCGAAGTGGCCAATATATTGGAGCCGCCAGGGTCCGACCATATAGTATGTCACCTGCCCTTTGTGATTGACAGGACCTAATAAAGCCAAAAAGATGCTTCTGATCGCCCACAAATCCTAAGTGGGGCACAGAGCTCATCCATCCTTGTTGCAGATGGGGAGTCTTCCAGTCCATCGTTGTTGAACCCTACCCTCCCATTTTCCCCACAGGAACCTCTGACAGACCAATTTGGGGAACCTGCAGATGTTCGCAGTGATACTAGTTCTGTTCCTACTATCAGTCGCCTCCCTTGGGATGACCCAGCCCGTGAGCTGAAAACCATTAGTGGTGGACATTCATCAGTGGGAATGTGAATTATATTGTGAACCCACCGAGTAAGATTCCCATTTGAATAGTGTTGCTCCATTTTACCTGGGTTTTCCAGATATCTCAATTGCTCAAGCAGCTCAAAAGACTAACAATTGCCCTCCACCATCCAGAATCTTCCAAGGAAGACAGACAATCCGTGATGAAATGAATCAATTTTTTAATCAGGATATTCGAAAGCAACACATTTATTTGCTGTATGGACTAGGTGGTGCAGGAAAAACACAAATTATGCTGAAATTTATCAGTGACTCATCATGGTAAGTCAAAATTGGACAAATAAATTATTAAAACACTTATCATTGGCCTAGCTTTACAGACAAATTTTTCCTTGATGCAAGCACAATGGAAACTATCAATACAGGTCTAAAAGAGATTGCTGTGGCAAAAAATGCTGGCAACTCCGCACAGGATGCATTGAAGTGGCTAGTAAACAATCATGAAAAGTGGCTGCTATTCTTTGACAATGCAGATGATCCAACGATCAAGCTGAATACCTTTCTCCCTAAGTGTAATCATGGCAACATTGTCATCACTTCTCGAAACCCTGGGCTCCATGTCTATGCTGGGTCACATTCACTTGTGACTGATATGGAGGAAGCAGATGCTGTGCCATTGTTACTCAGAAGTGCTGCCCTAGAGATTTCACCAAAAAATGAAAAAATTGCAGCTGAGATTGTAAAGGTGAGTCATAGATCATTCATGTATCTATGGGACTGGAACCAATGTTTCCCAGGAACTGTGCTACCTTCCTCTTGCCATTGTCCAAGCTGGAGCATTCATATCACAATCTAGTGCCCTGGACAGTTATCTGGATCTCTATATGCAAAACCGGGCCCAACTGCTCAATACAAAGCCAACTCAGACTCATGATGACTATGACTGGACTGTGTATACAACATGGCAAATGAGCTTTGACAAGCTCAGTCAGCCAGCTGCTATGTTCTTGCAACTTTGTTCCTTCCTTCATCGAGACAGAATTTCAGAGGAGATATTCAGCAGAGCTGCAAGATACAGATTTCCATTTTCTGGTCCACCAAAAGAGGAACTAGAAAAGCCAATACAATTCCTCTCACAATTCTTGGACCTTGCTGGTCAATGGAACTCTCTCTGCTTCTTGAAAGTCACAAATGAGATCATGGCATATTCCCTAGTCACCTTTGATCCAGCAAGAAAAGTGTTTTCAATTCATCCACTGGTGCACACTTGGAGTCAAACAACAATCCCAGATCAACAGTCATATCATTCAATTATGGGTGCTATAGTGGGCATGTCCATTGGAGATATCCCCTCCCATCATCGACAACTATTGGCGCAGTTTACTTAGATGGTTGTTGAGTCGTGGGGTGAGCACGACTATAATCACACAGAGGTTGTAGTGGTTCAAGATAAAGTTAGTTCTTGGCATAGTTCAAATTACAGTGGTTTAAATACCATTCGTGTACAGCATAAGGAGTCATACAGAGTCATAAGGACTCATACCTAGTCAGAATAAATAGTCTACAATGTTCTACAATAGTCCGGCGGCTTGCCCGAGTCATTCCCGAGGCAGTGGCCGAGTTGTGCCCGAGGCCGATGCCCGAGGCACTTGCTCCAATACTCCCCCTCAAGCCGGCATGAGTCCCATGTCCGAACTGAACTGATCATTCTTCATACGAGGTAAAGCCTTCGTTAGAATGTCTGCAATCATTTCGTTTGTTGGACAATATTCAACATTGACTGTACCGTTCTCAATACATTCCCGAATGAAGTGGTTCTCAATGCGGAAATGCTTCGATCTTGCGTGGTGTTGTGGATCGTAAGCAATCGATATTGCAGATTGGTTGTCTGAGTAAATCAATGTTGGTGCTGCTGGAAAATCGAAGGGTAATGCTTCAAATAAATATCGTAGCCAAATTGCGGCCCGAGTTGCAGCTGCAAGAGCTGAGTATTCCGCTTCGGCGGTGCTGAGTGCAACTGTCGGTTGTTTCTTCGAGTGCCAAGCAATTGGGCCACCAGCAAGGAGGTAGACATATCCAGACACAGATTTACTGTCATCTGGGTTCGATGCGAAGTCGGCGTCGCTGTACGCGCCATAGTGGTTGAAAAGAGATTCAGAACTCAGGTCCGGTCCTCCGAAAGTGATCCGCTGATTCTGTGTCCCCTTCAGGTATCGGAAGATTCTCTTCATTGCTGTCCAGTGTGTCGCGCTGGGATTACTGGTGTAGGACCCGATTCTGGCGACTGCATACGCTATATCTGGACGACTGATGGTGGCTGGCCAAATTAATGAGCCCATGTGCTCTGCAAAACTTTGCCCTTTCTCATCGGTGGTCTGTCCTTCGGTTTGATTCTTCTCGAGGACGACGTTGGGATCCATCGGGGTCTTCACTGTGGACATCTGTTCGTATCCAAAACGCTTTAACATATTCTCGATGTAATGCTCTTGCGAAATCTGGATTGTCTGCTTTGCGCGGTCTCTGTATATCTCGATACCAATGAGCTTCTTCGGCTCTCCAAGGTCGTTAATTTCGACTTCTTGTTTCAGTGCGGTCTCTGTGGCTGATAGCATCGTGGGATTGTTGCTGAATAGCAGTAAGTCGTCGACCCAGACCGTAATGATAACGAACTGATCATTGATTCGGCGTACATAGACACCGTGGTCAACTTCTATGCATTTGAAACCATGCTTGGCGAGTATCCCATGCAGTTTTCGGTTCCACTCCCTACCTGACTGTTTGAGTCCATACAGCGTCTTCTTGAGACGACATTTGCGGCCAGAGCCATCGTCGAAACCTGGGGGTTGGTCCATGAAGACTTCCTCTTGTAAGTCTCCATTCAAATATGCTCCCTTCACATCTAACTGTTTCATTTCGAGGTCGTGAACAGCTGCGATTGCTAGGAGTGCTCTGAGCGATTCAAGACGTACAACCGGTGAAAAAGTATCGAAATAATCGATGCCAGGAACTTGCGAGTAGCCTTTCGCCACGAGTCTCGCTTTATAGCGGACAATGTTGCCTTGCTGATCTGTCTTTAGGTCAAATACCCATCGACATCCAACTGGCTTTCTATCGGCTGGACAATCTTCGAGATCCCATGTACCCATCGTGCTCAGGTTGGCAAGCTCGGCATTAATTGCTGCTTCCCACTGGGGCCATTCAGGCGATGCTTTTGCCTCCTGAATGCTCTTGGGAATGTTGGGTTTACCTGGGTCAAGATCTCCGAGTGTTGCCTTGTACGCAAAATTTGCGATTGGATTGTCCTCTTCGTCTTCTGCGACGGCATCGGGTTCTGAACCTCGATTGGGACGGTGTGCTTGCTCTCTGCGAGCATTGGGGTTTCCGAGTTTCAGGTAATTCTGATCTTTGACAGTGCGTGTTAACCTGCGGAGTGGGATTGGATTTAGCTGATTGGGTGTTGGATGATGTTCCGTTGCGAGACGAGGTGTTGACGGCGCTGATGATGACGCTGTGGGCTTTGGCGGATTTGCGCTCTTTGGTGGTGTAGCCGGTGTTGGCGTGGACGGTGGTGGTTGAACTGATGCTGATGCCATAGGTACGTTCTGTGTCATAGTTGGCTGATGTGCTGGTTTCGCTGATGTGCCATTCGCATTCTCGTTGTTCTCCCCTCGGATGGGACATCGGGTGAAATTTCACTGAATTTATGTAGGGATCGGTGAACTGGAAGTTGCGGGATATTTTGACGCGATGAGTGTTTGTGTCGTAGTACCGTACTGCTTTGGCTCCGTCGTAATGGCCACAAAATGTATGTTTAATTGCCCTGTTGTCAAGCTTTGATAATGTTTTAACGTCTTCGCGAAAAATCCAAACGGTGCTCCAAACTCCTGGAAGTGAGATACATCTGGTTTCTCCTTCGTAAATGCCTCATGCGGTGTTATTCCGTTGGCAGAGCTTTCGTCGGTGATCGATTTCGAATATATGCGGCATGAGTTACAGCGAATTCCCATAGACTTTAGGTAAATTCTTCTCTGCCAACATCGCTCTTGCTAACTCAATGAGCGTCCGATTTAGTCTCTCAGAAACACCGTTCTGGACTGGGAATAAGGTGCCGTCTGATGAATTTCAATACCTTGGCTGCGAGTGCTTTTCTAAGCTTCTCATTCAGGTACTCAGTTCCCTCATCGACACGAATCCACTTTGGCTTATAGCCACGCTGCCGTTCAAGCCATTCAATGTGCTCCATGACCTTGAACTTCCTTCGTCCTTGGTTCTCATGAATAAAACCGTCTTTCTGCGGCTAGCATCATCGGTGAAAGAGATATAATAATAATTCCCCTCTGTTGACCGTGTACGTGCAGGACCCCATAGGTCACTGTGGATGCCTTCTCCTGGCCCTGATCGGTGAAGGGCTTTTTGGGAATGGCTTGCGATGCATCTTGGCCTGAATGCAGGCTCGCATACCTCGCTTCGGGCTTGGTGTGGGATCGATGGTAAGTCCTCTACAGACTGATTCCGGAGAGAAGCTCTAATGTTGAGTCAGATACATGGCCGTAACGGCGATGCCATGCCTTCCAGCTATTGGGTTAGCATCCTCGGAATTTCCAATGTTGGCTCGGTTCCGTACAACAATGCTTGTGTATCAAGCCAGTAAAGTCGAAACTTTTTCTCACCTTGCAAGACAAGCCTCCCAGACCCAGTGCGAATTTTCGCTTTGCCATGTTGAAATGTGGCTGCTCCTCCAGCATCATCTATGCGGGGAATCGAAAGCAGATTGTTGGCAGCTGCTGGTGCTACAATGTGTTGTATAAGGTAACTGTTTCCTTCTGGCCATTGATATAGCTCTCGAGTTTAACAGTTCCACGGCCATGGCCTAACTGAATTGTCGCCAAGTCCATTGATGGTTTCGCCCTCCAGCGGAGTATAATCCGAGAAAATCTCCCGTTTATTGCGATGTGAACTGTGCAGCCGGAATCCGCAAGCCACGCGTCTCTTGATAGACGTGAATCGAAGTGGGGCTCTATGGCCATGAAGGATGCATTCTGGTTCGAATCCTCGGAAGTCTCTTCCGTACCTACGTTAGCAGAATTTCCTTTGTTCTTACCGTTCCATTTTCCTTTACCCTTTCCACTCCAGTTCTTCGGGCGCTGGCCTCTCGGCCGCCTCCCCTGCTCCAGCAATCCTTTGCCATATGGCCCTTGGCTCCGCAATTGAAACATCCGTCATTGGTGTTCGTGAATTTGCTGTGCTGATTGTTCTTTGCGAACAGTGCTGATGATCCCGTTCCAGATTCTCCGGCCTTCTCCTTCCGACGTCGATACTCCTCAAGTATGAGGGCCACCAACTCATGTGAATTGACGTGACAGGGCCGCTGGCCCAGTGGAGGATGAAAGTACACTGCTGCCAACGGTCGTTGTTAGCTTACCGTTATTTGCGCCAGGTACGAGCTCGTGAATGAATCCCATGATTCTGGGAGAGAGGTGATCAACGCAATGAGGAACTCCTGGTCCGATACCAGGCTACTCATAGTATTCAATTGCTCCTGAATTGAGCGCAGCTCCGTGATGTGGGCCGCAATGTCGTCGCCTTCTGCGGCAATCGTCCGGTATAATCTCCGTCGATACGACATAATACCTAGCTGACCTCTGGCCTCCTTGACTGTGCACAATTGTGACCACATCTGGAGTGCCGTAGTTGCTCCCGCAATATGTACCATCTGGGAATTTCCTAAAGCAAGTTCAATTTTGCTTTGTGCCTTTCCATCGCCCTTATTCCATGCCGCGATTGATTTCTTCTCGGCTGGAGTAGGTTGCGTCAGGTCTGCGACTGTTGGATATACCTCGGAGCCATCAACGTAACCCTCAAGTTCGTTGTCTCGGAGTATCGCCGTTATGCGACGCTTCCATGGCATCCAGTTCTCTTCATTGAGAAGCTCAATCCGAGTAGAAGAATGTTCTGTCATGTCCAAAGTCGAAAGTGCGTAGATTGGTAGATTGTCGGTGCTGATTCAAATGAGAATAGAGTGTCGCTAATAAACTGTGTGATTATAAGTTTAGGGCGGGGCCCATAACCTATTGGCGCAGTTTACTTAGATAGTTGTTGAGTCGTGGGGTGAGCACGACTATAATCACACAGAGGTTGTAGTGGTTCAAAATAAAGTTAGTTATTTACATAGTTCAGATTACAGCGGTTTAAATACTATTCATGTACAGCATAAGGAGTCATACGGAGTCATAAGGACTCATACTGAGTCAGACTAAATAGTCTACAATGTTCTACAATAATCCGGCGGCTTGCCCGAGTCATGCCCGAGGCAGTGCCCGAGTTGTGCCCGAGGCCGATGCCCGAGGCACTTGCTCCAATAAGATGTGGCTGCGCAGAAAGAAAAATCGCAACAAAGGGTTGAATACTACACGCAGAGGGAGAATCCATGGGACGAAAGTACGTAAGGACCTACACCGGACTGATTTTGGTAAACTATTTCTGGTGAATTAACACAATATGGCGGTCACTCCGAAAAATAGCATAGGGGAAACTTCTGGTACAATATATTGCCTCTGGCTGGTTACGAACCATACTAATCAGACACAACCAGGCGGCGCCACGGCCACCAGAGATTTTCTGTTTTGCTGATGGAGACTGCTCCGGGGCGATGTCTTGTTTCTCCAAAGACGAGCATGTGGAGAGGATTATGAGGGGGGGAATCCGAAATGGTTGTAAAATCATTGTGCTTTTGGAGGCCCAACTACTTGTATCGCTCCATGGGGGAGATCATATCAAAATCCATCAGAACCTCTTCGGCGGGCCACCACAATCCTGTTCCACCGGGCCATATTTTCCCAAAGAGTCAATGTTTGCTACCAATCTCTTGATGGTTTCCCATGCTCGTACCCCGAGAGCATGGTCACCGTAGTGATGGATCCATTATTATTATTACAAGGCTAAGTATGAGGGAGTACATTACAGTGAATTTAGTAGCTCGATTTACTGGTCAGTGGTACGTCTATACAGCAACGGTATTGATTGTATTGATTTCACGTTGATAAGCAGTGAATGAACACACCTATGAAAATGCTATATTTTTCGCTTTTCAAATGTGTAGTTCATTCCTATTATATCATTTACTAGAGGCAGTACTAAGAACCCGAAGTAGCTGGCCTGTGGCCAACATCACAAGAGCAACGGGACAACACCCTGGTGGAAGCCAGAGGTGTTGCTGACATGGTCTCACTCCGAAACATGTAGGGGAATGTGTAGCCCAACCAAACCAGAGGGTGATTCATTGGTATCGATAGTTTCGGTAGTTTTGACTACCGAAACGTCGAGAACCAAAGTAACGAGCGACTATATGATTGTCTATTTGGTGTTATCGACGCATTCGCGTCGATCCAGGTGACGTGAGGGACGCAGAGGTGGTGTTTCCGTTGTAGCCGAGGTATCGGTTACTCGGCAACGGACATCAGAGTGGGATAGTAAGTGATGGGGACCCATGATCGTCGATCCCGGAGTTCCCAGGACTTCCCCTTTGGGTGATGAGAGCATTCTGGAGTATCCATCCTGAATCCACACTCAAAGTGGGGTATCATTCGAAGCCTACATGGCTGGAGACTCTAGTTTCCATGAAGACCTTCGAGGGATACTCCCACAAAGCAAGTTACATTGCAAAAGGATTACATGGTGGTTGATGTCTAAGCTGCCATCAATCCACCATGTGCAGAATCTTACCAAGGAACGGTCGGAATATACCTGGAATGGCGTGCTCAGTGCCCCCGACCAATAGGACTCGTTATATTTTAATTGCCAAGACCGATACACGGACTGCGAGGCGGATAAACGGACCTTTTACTTAATTCTTTCATTGTCATAGTCCGGAATGGCGTGCTCAGTGCCCCCGACCAATAGGACTCGTTATATTTTAATTGCCAAGACGGATACACGGACTGCGAGGCGGATAAACGGACCTTTTACTTAATTCTTTCATTGTCATAGTCATATTCTGGATTGTATAAGTAGCTAGAGGTGTTTCTAGGGTCGAGGACGGAGTTTCCCCCAACTAGTGAGCCCAGCTTACGCCCAAGGGAAACTTTTAGTCAATCTTCGGACACCTACCAACGTCAGTTTGTAGGAGTTGGAATATCACCAGTTTGTTGGATTGTATAAAACGTCTGAGCGTGGCTCTTGAATCGTATTGAATCGCTGGCCTTGGGTCTTGAATCGTATTGAATCATTGGGAATCGTATTGAATCGCTGGCCTTGGGTCTTGAATCGTATAGAATCGCTGGTCTTGGACCTTGAATCGTTGGGAACTGGGTTGGGAATCGTTTGGAATCGTCTGTTTTGTTGTTTTGTTGTCTGGAACCACCACCATCTTTGTTAAACTTTGCGGAACTTTCAGTTTCGCTTTGGAATATTGGTGAACCTCACGGTTCCCTTCATTCCAATAAACTCTATCTGTGTTGTTTGCGTTGGAAACTTCAGAATCCTTTTGGATCCTCAGTTTCCATCGTCATAGTCGGTCATAACCGACTCAAGTCTTGGTGTCCGAAACAGTTATCCTTTGGGATCTCTTAGTTTCGTACATAACAAACACTTGCTACGTCTTACAACGACTTCTTGAATTAAACTTTCTCCCGATCAACCTTTACAAGGCTCTGAATCAGGACTGACACTCGTCTGGTACCTCTGGAACGAAGGTTACACCACACTTGCTGCATACTATTGATTGTTTGGGATTAGATTTGTCTGTTCCATCCGATTCTTTGGTTGTAGTATTTTGTTTTGGCTGTTTCTGTTAGTTTCCATCCTAGGTTCAGAGCTCACTTATCAACGTCATGCTCATCTTCCAAGTTAGAGACATTTGAGCTTGAAGTGTGCAGTTCGCATATATTTGCTGAAACGTCATCAGGATTCAGGGGCTCGCGGGGAAAAACGATCCCATTTACGTACCTCCGGGTTTTCTTCGCGCAATCGTAGAGAGGAGGAAGACAAGTGGCCCCCACGTGGCCAGGAACATGGATATCGTCGCGGATAAGACGCTGACGATAAAACTGCCGGGCGCTTTTCTCCTCATGACGTTGCATGTGTAGGGTATTTGAATTACAGCACCCTCGGTAGGAGTGTCCGGAGATGGTGGTGTTGTAGAATTGACGTACGCCATGCCTTTCGAGGTGGCGACGATGCGAAAAGCAATACTATTATTTCCTGGAGGCATGTTCGGAGTGAGAGTGGATGGCTGAATGACGCTCTTGAACATGTGGTGTTGGTAAATATCTCGAGGGATTAATTAAGCCAACATCTTTGAAGAAAATATAGCGCTCACATTATCTGCAGTCCAGTGGCCCAAGTCCAGTCTCACCGCAGCATAGAGGATGTTTATCAGGTTATACAAATTTGCTTCACTGGCTCTAATGCTGGAAGCATTGCGTATCACATTCAGTTCCGTGTCTCCAACAGCGGTGTAGGTTTCGAACGGTTGGATGCCACAGAAAGACGGCGGATCTAGATCGCATTTTGGGAACCCGTTCGCGAAAACCATGTACATTTTTTGGGGTGGCACAATTCCGTCAATTGTGGTGTACGCTCCGTCGTCGATATCCCAGTAGACCTCAGCTATGACCACAAGGTCATCAGGCACTTCTGCGTCGAATTGAAGGAAGCTCACCCGAAATGTTGAGGATTGCATCGGTTATGGCGCGAGCTAAACTGTTCTCGGGAAACAGCCAAGTAGCTATTCCAAGAAGGACGGGATGGTTTGTGGAACTCGAAGGGAAAGATTTTGGTCAAATCAATCCGCGCCGCTTAATTCACTCACCTCCATGTTGTAACCGCTCGCAAGCCAAGAGGCGGCGGGCATTGAATACTCGCCTGTGGGATTTCTTTACATTTTGTTCAAGCAATCTTCTAACGAATCTGTTCACAGTGGCTGCAATAGATAGGTCGCCAGGTTTGACGACAATCTCGTATCGCATAACGTCGCAGTGGTTCAGGACGTTGTTGGAATAGGAAACACCTCCTTGAATGGCGGAGGGTTTGGCGAAGTCAGCGGGTTGCACATCGGCGATAGTATACGAGAATGCAGATACGTTGGTGCGGAAGGTGTCGCCTAATTGAAACTGATGTGGTTCACAGCCAAGATTGCTGTCTGTGCTCCATGGTAGTATTCCTCCCTTTGTAGTATTGAAGTCATGATCGTTTGTGGTGATACTGACCACGTCATAACCTGGCATTTTTCGTTCACAAAGTGAGAACACCTAAGTCAACATCACCCTCACCGACAAGAAACACATTCACAGCTGCAAAGGCGGCAGTACTCAATACGCCAAAGGCGAGCAAACCATAACACCAGTTCCTTGGGAAGGCTTGGTTATTGGGTAGTCCTGCATTGAACTGACATCAGCTCCAGAGTTTCATTGTAAACATTTCCACTCACGAAGTCTAGGATTGGTGCGAGGTTCATGGCGAGCAGTCACCAGGATAAGAGTGCGGGCGGATTTGTGGCGGGTGTCGCTCGCGTAAATGTATGAGTATATATACACATACGGCGGGATCGGATCTCACCTCAGCTGCGTGGAAACCTTTGACATCATACAATCTGTTTATACAGCTGGTTTCAAAAGTTTGACGTCTTTAGGTAACGAGGTACGAGTGATCGAGAAGACAGGGTTTCTGGATCAGCGGAAGTCGGAGATCGAATCCTTCCTGTCCTCTTCCCTCATGTACCCGCGGCAGAAGAACGCTGCACCCGTCTCCCCGCTCATTTTTCTTTTTACGAAATCCTGATCACAGTTTTTAGAAACCTGTACAAACTTTCAAACAGGCTGTAACTCGTGTGTGGCGTCATTGGAGATTCTACTCCAGCGTACTAAATATGTCTTCCTAACATTAATATCACCATGTCTTTCGTCCGAGGCGGAGAAGCCCTAAGGGTTACCTTACAAAAAATTGACTGTAGAGCCACTCGACAAAGGGTTTATTTTTTGAGGTACCCACTGCGTTTATAGTTCAACAGTTGGACTTGGGAATCTAAACGGTCCCAGATACTTGCGAGAAGATGCTCATTGGAGCATCGGGGGAATAACGTTATCGTTCCAATAAGTTCGGCAACAGCCTGATCAAATAAATCCGAATGGGGACGAACTTGGCTCCACTAAATTCCTTGCCGTTCATTACACTGCTCCGTAGGTTGTTAGAACAGCCAGTTAAGCGAGATGGCGCTTCAGTGTGATTTGTTACAACATTTATACAGTATAAGAAAAGACGTGGTTTGTCTAGCTAAAAGTGGCGCCTGTGGGAACGGACAATAGCAACCGCTCCACAGTTCCACAGAAAATTGCCGAGATCTATATAAGAAAAGACCTGATTTGTCTAGCTAAAATGGCGCCTGTAGGAACGGATAATGGCAACCGGTTACCGCTCCGCAGTTCCACAGAAAATTGTCGAGTTATTGAGCTTTTACGCGATCGCTCCACTCCACTGTTAGATTTCTATTTATAAAATGTTGAAATGTTGAAAACATGCTGTAACTGGTATGAAGGTGGGTTTCGGATGGTACACTCATAAGCCCCAGCTAAAGTTGCTAGGTATGTTGGAAACATGAATTGAATATTCAACTATTATCTGCCCACCAATGTCGACAACGAAGGCGCGACCTTTAACCAATTGATTACGAGATGAAGGCATTAATTGATGTCTTGACTATCAGAAAGTTCCAGACAAAATCAATTTGTTGTTGAATGGTGGCCATGGGATGTCACAGCGAGGAAGTGAGTTCAGAAAACAAATTTGACAGACCAGATCAGCCGACATTTTGCACCAGGGTTGATGTACTGTACAGCGCAATGAAATAATTTGAAGCGCTGTAATTCAGTTTAATGGAGAAAATTGGAGTGTCCAACCTGAAATTGACATTGGAAGGTGACTATAGGCGTGCTGTTGCCGGTAAAACTAAACTGTTTACTGTGACGCCGCTCGTCGCTGACCTTCGGTCGACTCCTCGCGGCGTCGTCGAGGAAAGAATTCATAAGGAATTAAATACATGGGACCGTGGCGCAGCACGGATAACTGCTAGTTTGTATTTAACGGACAACATGGTGGGTGTTGAACCCAGTCTCACTACCTTTGACCGATACAAAAAGTTTATATGTTAGACACCTAGATTAACTACTGGTTACTCAAGGAGAAGGCGATGGAACTCTCAGTGCGGTCAGCGGACCTGTTGGCTCCCTCAAACGTGATCTGGAGCCACGGGTTACTGGCCACGGGTGCTGGCACAAGGTGGCGTACCGCGTCATGGTGGTCTTCGAATTCTTCGTGCTCCCACAGCCTGTTGCTTTTCGGAGTTTTGATCTGAGGATGCCTTGTGAGGCAAAGAGGATGGTACATGAGAACACGACGTACAGTGAACACTCCTATAAGATCTTTTTTCGTTGATTATTCTCACTTTTTGTTTCTGCTCCCAAGATTTGGGGTATATCTAGGCCACGGTTTCAGGCAAGTAGCTAAGTTATTTTATAAACTGACATATGCCGAGACTCCCACGCCTTCCTCGTGGCTCATAGCCACCCAAGTGAGGCCAAAAACTGGCCTTGCTACGGACTTTTGCCCGCAATTCAGATTTTAAATCCGTAGGCCCGCGGGGGATGGCAAGGCCAGTTTTTGGCCTCATTTGGGTGGCTATGAGCCATACACATCGATCATGA